>SSNP01000047.1:3512424-3563347 GCA_006937955.1 Pachypanchax playfairii
AAAAAAAAAAAAAAAAAAAAAAAAAAAAAAAAAAAAAAAAAAAAACAGAAATTGAGCACCAGCCCACATCCACTGGATCAGAAGGGTTATTGTAATTGTTAAACAGTGCTTTAATGCTATGTGGGCCACTTACAGTGATATTTACAGCTAGAGATACACAGCACAGAGGGCCAGACAGATTTGTGGCTCAATGCCCAGAACTTTGCTGCTCCAGTGTCCCAGTCCTGAACCCGTCCGTCCCAGCCAAGCTGCTAATGAAACCTCTATGTCCACTTCAAACACACAGATAAGAAAAGTTTGGTTATGAATAATTACTTTAACTTTTAATGTTGTTGTACATCAACATTGTGCAGATCCTGCCATGTTTATAGTATCATGTGATCTTAACTAGCAGCTTTCATCTTCTGCTGGTATGTGATGCTAAACAAGAGATTTTGAGGAGTAATTTATTGACTTAAAGCGTTTCTTTTATTTTACTGAAGTTCAAACATTCCTTGATCTACAATGAAAGTCTAAAGTCTAAAAGTAAGAAGTGTCTCAATCAAAATGTTTTGTCCTTGTTTTTTTTTTTTTAGCTTTTTTTGTTTGTTTGTTTTTTTGCAGTTACCAATTACCCCAACGTGGAACACAAATTATTCCACTCATAATTATCAAACTAATTCCAATTAAACTTCTTATCCACATTGAAGTTTCATATTTTTTCAGTCAAGCATAGTAAAAGTAAAACTTTCTTAGAGGCTTTAAATTTACATTTTTATTGGTTGTGTTGGTCTTCTTGGGCCAATTTCAGACAAAAGCTTTTTTTTCTCATGTCTATCCAATGGGTGCAGACATATAATGGTACAACCACCCAAATTTTAACACAGACCGATTGAAAGGTCTGTTAATCAGTGTTTCCTGACGTTTTTTAGATATAAAATGTTTCATATTACTGGTTAATACTTAAGAAATAACCACAAAGTCCTGAAATTTGTTTGAAATGGCCTCTTCAAGAAAATTAGGCTCAGATTGCATTTCTGAGTATTTCTGCATTCAAATCGCTATGAATCAGTAGCAGATGCAAAACTGGATCTTAAAAAGACTGAACTTGTGAGGTAGAAAAGCCACTGGGTGGGCCACATAGCAGTAAGCTAGCAGTAGTGCTAGCATAAACAAAGAGCTCTCAGCAACGAGGAGGGTTGGGGGGATCTTCCCTCCACTCCAAAGGTTCCGCACACAGTGCAGAGGTGAAATGCTAATGACCTACTGCCACTATTAAGAAACTACATCCTAGAAAACAGCACAGGTTTTGTGATTTTGGGTTAAAACTCCATAATCATAATTTAAAGATCACGTTTTATAATAGCTCAAAAGATGATCAGAGTGGTTTTTATACATAACCCTCTGTTCTAAAAGAAACAATCAGTACTAAATAGTCTTCTCTTGAGTGTAATCAGATGCTTTCTGTTTCCAAAAAACCCCAAAGATACTTAGTTAAAGAACTAAGTCTTGTTTAAAGTCTTGTCTTTGTGTTGAACTGTGTCTCTTTGTGCTTTCATCAGAGGCTCTGTATGCCAAGCTGCAACACAACGTACTGTAGGAACACTGCTTATTTACAAAGAACAGCACATCTCATCTTCTCTGAGAAGGTTACAACCCACTGCGAGCCACATTACTTGACACAGTAATTACCCGAACCCAGGTCTTTCATTTTGTCTGGATTTATTTGTTATATGTCGTTTAAAACAAGTTATAAGTGTCTATTTCTTTCTTTTTTTTAAATTGAGACTGTGCCGTCTCGTTTTCCAACTGTCACTGCAGAAACGGTGAAGAGCTACTCCAATCCTGCTGCTCATGCAATTCAGATGGATTACTGCTAAGATTGAACAGAATAATTCATGGACTGAGCTTATGAGACTGGCTAAGGTGAAAAAAATGTAGTAGACTTTTTAATACAACAAAAGATAATTTATTAATCCTGACATGAACCTCATCAGTTCAATAATTAAGGTGGTGGCGCGTTATGCTAGCTTTACATTTTCAGATGTATAAAACCCTCTAATAAGCACTGGTGTGCCTCGAAGGCTCAGTGTTTCATTCTTTCATTCATTAATTCTTAAAGTGAGAAGGCTTCCAGGGAAATGTGCATTTAGCCTCTAATTGTTCCAGTCAGAAGGTGAGAAAAAAAACCATAACTGGGACTCAGTGAAATGAATTACATAACTAAAATTCATTTCTTCTCCAGTCTTTAAGTTCAAGTTTTGTTGGTGTCTGAGTTTATTTTAGTGTTATAAACTGGTTTAACAACTAACAATATCCAAGCACAGCACTGTAACATCCCGATCATATTAAAGCTATTTTTTACATTGTCTTGGAAAGACTTTTGGAATTTGCTCACAAGAGGAAAAATTAGAAAACAAAACACAAACTCTGGATGAGTCTTTTCTATTTTAATTCTAGGGTTTTATATGATAAACTCAACCTGACCAGGGTCTAAAAAAATTCCACTTTTCCACCGACAGAACACGGTGCGGCTCGGTTCACTTTAGCCCCCTGCGGACCCTTTTCCACCGCCTTTCTCGGGTCTTAACCGCGTCATTCCGCGCCAACCCGGTCTCTTTTTTTCAGACCACCTCCTCGGTGGTCCGAAGCGGCCCAAAGCGGGCCCACACGCCCACCTGTCTACTGATTGGTCCAGTAAACTGCTACCAGTGACACGACTACTAAGTAGTGGAAGCCCCTGATTGGCCCAGCTGTGTGTGGTGTTCACGTGGTGTGATATAGAAGCGCTCCCGCAAAAGGCTTTTAAAAAAACTCCCAGCAACCATACAAATATTTTATTTTAAAATACAATTGACTTTAGACAATGGCGACGTCCTCCACAAGAACCAAAAATCAAACCAACCAAAATGAACCACAGACAGAGTGCAAAGTACAAAAACACACGTATATCCGCCATTGTTGTTGTTGTTTCACGCGCTGTGACGTCGCGGACAAAGATTTTTGCGCGCCACTTTTCATAGCCAGATGGGCACGCCCATAGCCCCACTTACATCCGCTTTATGTTTCCACCGCCTCAAGCGAGTTGATCCGCGCTATACTGTACCGCTCTCAAGCGCGCCGTGCCGATTTGTCGGTGGAAAAGGGGCAAAATTGTTCCAACTTCAAGTGTACAAAAACACAACAGATTCTACAATGATATTATTTAATGAACAAATATGAAACCCCAAATCCCGCATCCTCCTCCTTTAGAGGTCATAGTCTGTAGGATCTTTGCAGTCTTTCAAATCATTGTGGATCATTTTTGGCCCACTCTTCTATTCAGCGTTGTTTTAGTTCGATGATGTTTGAATCAGTTGGAGGTCTGGACTGTGATTGGACCATTAAAACATCTTGATCGTCTTCTTTTTTAAACTTTCCATTGCATGATCTAGTTTAGGTCCTGCTCCCATGTAGGAGTCTGAAGCAATAGGTGAAACAGTTGAACCCATGGCACATCCATGTCTCTGTCTTTTTAAGACATTGTATATTTGAAATGGGTGATGGAAAGAGGTCCAAGATGGACTGTTTAACATTCTTATTCTCCTATAAAATCTTTGGTATTGACAAGAAAAATCCTTTATCTGTGATGCATTTCCATTAACTTGACCAGGATTCTGTTGGTTAGAGTTTGAACCTTGCAGTGTTCTGAAGTAATTTCTGTTATGTCTCATCTTGGATGCATTGCTGTCCATTCTTTGGCTTGTCTGAAATATTTGGCATTGAGAGAAATTATTTTGAAGCCATATATTTTCATTCAAGGTATCTGGATTCCCTTGGTATGATGTTTGAGTTTGTGGTGGGTTGGAAAGACTCTGCTGAAGTTATTTCTGCTACGTTTTGTATAGGTCTGTCATGGTTTGCCTCCATTTTCACCTCCTGTGGAGAGCATCCCTTGATGTTTGCCTCTGAGCTTTGTTCTTGAGCATCCCTCCTAGAATTGTCTGATTATCTAGTGCTGTTCACTAAGTTCCCACCAACAACATACCTATTAACCTCCTCGAAGAACAATGACTACATTTTCTGCTTCTGTCAGGTTGCTCAGAAATGCACATTTTCTCATCATGATTATTTTCCACTGAAATAGGCAGTTTTCTTTTTCGGTAGTCCTCAATGGCCAAGGCTTCAAGCCCCCCCCTTCATGTTTTAGATGTTTTCCAGATCCAGCATACCTAATTCAAAGATTTAATTCCTGCCTCATTGTGTCAATAAGTTCTGCAGAGGCCTGTTAACCAAACCTGTGTTCTATGATGCTCCCACAAACCAGAGAAATCTTTGCTGGCAACTGAACTCTGATTTCCACAGTGTAGAATGTAAAGAATCAGTCAGTCATTTTTTATAACTGCTTATTCCTGTTCAGGGTCACGAGGAGCTGTCGATCTCCAACAGTCGCAGAAAGAATCCTCTTCAGTGGAGCTACAAAGGACTACAACATCCATGATACATTGACAGTTTTGAACTGGATTTACATTATTTCTGTTTAATTAAGAGAGACGGATTTTCAGAGTTCAAGCAACTCATATTTGGGGAAAATGAGCCTTTCAAACAACAAACCTCTCAAAGTTTAAAATAGGTAAATGACATGTTTCTTTATTCTGTTTATGTCAATAAATAAATTAGTTTATTTTGAGTTATTCAGGTAAAAACAAATTCATTTTCAGTACAGAACAAATCCGAGGTTTATTTATGCTCATGACTGATTCAAAAAATCAGAAAATCAAGATACAAGATGGAAAAAAAAAACGACCCCGAACAAAATGTTATGATCTTTAAGATCTCATAACATGTGGGTTTTTGTGGGTGTATGCAGTTGGGCTTTTTTTCTACAGACGCAGAAGATGGTGTCAATGACGTTTCTATTTTCACGCTCTTTATTTTTTTTCTTTCCTTCTGCCTGGAATTTTTTCTTTAATATTTCTCACACTTTTTCTTTGTCTTTCTTTCCTTTTATCCTTCTCCTTCCTTTCCAAATGTGATATTATTTTGGACATGGTTTGGACCATCTAGTGATCCGGCTGTTGAAAGCAGTTGGAAGCAGCTGCTTCTGCTCTGTTCATCGGGGGGGCGGGGTTAACTGATTGGACTGATGAATCAATAAGTGCAATCAGCGCGGTAATGATAAACATATAAAAGAAGAGCGATTCAATTGAACTAGTCGAAATTACCCGAGGGATGATCCGAGATAATCACTGAACAGTGGGCTCCTACATGAGCGTGAGTGAGGCGCATGCGCGTTGCATCGGCCGGTTAATTCAGTTTCTGTATCAGAACTTTTCTTGGAGTCTTCTAACAGACAGGTTGATGTTGCTACAGCTTCATACGGAGGCAGCAGTGGAGCTGAAGATGCGCTAGTCGGCGCCTTAAGAATAAAATTTAGACGAGCGCGAGGCTGAGCCCTCCCTGCACGATCTGTACAACCCAGTGAGTGAATCCCCCCCCCCAGACCCTCAGTCAACAGCGATACCAGTAAAGGATCCGTTATGAACACAAATCTGATGCTAATGCAAGGCAGAGACACACCTCCCTTAAATATGTGCACCCATCAAAGGGGCGGAGGCGCGTCGGTGCCTGAGCACTGAGCAGCGTGTCTGTGCGTAAAACTCAGCCAGTGAGCCAAAACATCAGCCGCAGTGAGAGCCGTGAGGGTTTCCAGCGAGGAGGGAGCAAAGCAGACTGCAGGATAAAGAAAAAGAGAAAACTTTTATTTTTGTCATTTCTTTTTCTTGATTATCAGCAACTGCGATCTCTGCGTTTAAATCTGAATCCTCTGGCTTTGTACGAACTCTTAGAAGGACTTTTCATTTGCGTAAAACCTGTTAAACGATCACATTTTCATTCAAATTTTACCTAAAACCTCAATAATATCCTTTCCATCTATGAATTATTTAAATTCACTGATCAAACAAAGTGATTTTAATTTAACTCGCTCAGCGACGATCTTTTTTTTTGTCACCATCGATGTTCACCGTGAGGATGTAGCGCCTGGAAAGGAATAAAGGAGAGGCAACATTTTACCCCTGCGCCAAAAGAGTGAAGATTTGTGCAGATAAACAGAAAAAAAAACATTTTGAAGAGGAAGAAAAAGTCTCAGAGAGCCCCGGAGTCTCATTCAGCACCGCTCGCTGCTGGACAGCGTTCCAGAATCAGGAGATCTGCTCCAACATCCAATGTGGGAGGAAACCTGCGCATCCGCCGGGCATTTAAACCCCCCTCCACCTCCACTGCAAAACTAACAATTCACCTTGCTTCTGCACTTACCACCCCCGTCCTTCTTCTTCCGTTCACCCCCCCTCCCCCAGTGTGGCGGGTTTTTGGTGGGCAGCGTTCAAAACAGCAGGAGAGTCCAGAGCTGACTGGAACTGGCGCTGCCAGGCAGAGACGCAGGAAGGAAAAGGAAACCAGGGCAGCATCTAACTTCTTATCCACTTCAAGATCACTTAAACCAAGATAATTCAAAGGTAAGAGAGATGATCTGTTCCTTTAGCATCAGCAGGGTTTGCGAGTCTGGGAGTTGCGCATCACAGAGTTACGCAGCTGTGTTGTGGCTTCTGTCTGTGAGAGTATGTTGCACAAACGGACCGTCTGTTTGCTTTTTTCCATGTACTTGAGGGCACGTGTGTGTGTTTTATAAGCAGGAGATCCTCAAATGATCAACACAGTCCTGTGCTGCCTAACCCTATAGTGACTTTATACAAACCAGGAAGAAATGTTTGTGCGTGATCTGCCTCAGAGAAGCTTTTCTGATCACACTCAACAGATGAATCACGTTTGCTGAAAGGCATTTGAAGAAAGAACAAGGCTAACGTTTCTTGTGGGGCTGATGGGGGTCTTGACTGTACAATGAATCCCTTCTTCTGCTGGATCTCTCTCTCTCTCTCTCTGTGTGAACCCCTCTCCTCTTCTCCTCAATCTAATTCTTCATTCAGCAGTTTTGGGTGATCTTCAGCTGTTTGCTTGTTTGTTTCTGGGAATAGTCTTTTTTTTTTTTGCATATAATCATTTTCAAATGAGACACGACGGCCTGGTGACGCCTCACTTATCATCTGTCAGTGAATACATTAATTGTTACTCAAAGTTCTGCTGCTTGCATGCTGTGACACATGAAGCTGAAATATTAAATGAATACGTTCATCGTAGGGAGGTTCAGTGGATATGTTCTGGTATCTACTGAATATATTTTGAAAGGAAAAGAAATATTTTTGCTCCAGTCAATGTAAAATAGATTTAATCTTTTTCCACTTTTGTAAAAATGCTTTCACGTCTGTTGTGGGTTTCAACATCTACATCTCCTGGAAACGCGTCTCAGGTATTTGGATGATTTAGATTGATTGAATTCGAGGTGACAGGCCCGCTCCACAAATTTCCCCAAAAAGTGCAGCTCATTTGGTGACAAATAGCCCCACATTTATAATGCTGCTCTCTGAAGATGAGACACATTCTCACTGAAGAGTTCCACGTACCAGGTTTCAATAATTCAATAAACTTTTACTCAAAGCTTTTTGTTTTTTCAGAATTCGACAGATTAGATATTTGGGGCCTTAAAAATCTCCAAAATGCACATTCCAATCTGATTTTATCCGACAGACCCTCTGCATCCTTTCAGTAAATCCGTCCCTCGTGCAGCTGATTATTTAGAAGAATAACATGATTTCCTTAATATTTACACCTTTTACTTCTTTTGTCCAACTTTTAAACAGTCTTGGAATAAATAGTGAAAATGATCAGTTTATATTCACTGACTCATGTTTCCTAAAAGCCTGCTGTGCTTCCTGATCTGATTGGATAGAAATTATTTTAATAAGAGTTAACCCCTTTAATGTCCCCATAAGGAAAAAAACACCTTTTCTGATTTACAATTTTATTTAAGACATTTAGTATTATAATATAAGATAATAATGTAATAATGATCATATTTTCATTCCAACAGCCCCATCTTATTTCTAATTTTTGAGTGTTTTTTAGATTTTTTTTTAATAGAATTTCAGTGTATTTCAATAGGACTAAAATGTGTTCCACCTAAAGCTGGAACAGAATGTACAGTTTATTCTTCTTCTATGCATTTCATTTCAAACATTAACTTCTCTTGTTTCTTTTCTTTACTGACCTTAAAGAATGATCCCAGATAGTGAAATGGAACTTGTTGAGAACCTCTCATATTAAAGTCATGATGTACACATTTGCAGAGATGATCTTTGTTTACTTTATTTTGCTCTGCACGTCTGAAGCTTTGCACCAATCACAGACAGACAGCTTTGTGTTTAGTTTTGATGATTGGAGTTCGAGTTCAGGTCGTGGTTCATGGTTCAGAGCTGGGATGTGTGTGCAATCTGATTGGATGTGCAGCACCTGAGGTCCAGCTCAAAATGTACTGAAAGCATCTTTCTGAAGGTGATCATTTAAAAAAGTCTTCTTGTGAAGTTTTTGAATGGTTCAAGACATTATGCTGGATTTTAGAAAACAAAAGTTTAAAGAAACTTCAAAATCCAGACTGATTTCCTACAAAGAGATGATTACTTTCATCCAAACAAGTTTCCTCGTACCAAATTCTTTTCTTGACCTGATGACATTCTGCTCATACCTACAAACTCATCCAGGATGTTTACTGTCATTCCCTGTTTTTTTTTTGCAATTCATTTTCCACGCTGCTGCAAGTTTCTGTGACAATATAGGAACAGGGCAGGATAAATGATTCCCCCTGTCGGCTCCTCTTCCGTCTCCGTTCACACAGTGCTGAAAGCGAGCGCATGCGTCAGCGTTGGAAACTCACAGGCATCCAGCAGTGGAATGAAAGCGACAGACGAGGAAAGACGGGCAGACAACAGCTTTCTCACTTTGTTGGAGCAGCTTTAGATATCCATTCATCTGCAGTTCTTCACCACTGACTCATGACTGCGGAGCGTGTGCTCACTCTGGATCGCCTCCTCTGCGTCTCTCTCTCGCAGTCCATCTGTTCGTCAGGGACGGCCGCCTGGGTGGCTTTGCTGTGCTGACCACAGTCTGATGATCTTCAAAACAACAGCAGATCTATTCATCACCATCCCAACCCAATCTGGATCTCTAAACAGCTTTTAAACTGCTGAATCTTCTTCTAACAACCACCATGTGAAGTATCTGCTTTCAGGCCTTGAACATTTAGATTCTTGTTTGTCTCACAGTCCAAACCGCCACACTGTTAGTAAACTCAGAGAGGCCCTACTGACACTAATCATGGATGACATCCGTCGGCGCTCTGGTTAATTTACAAGATTTGTTGCATAAAAAAACAAAGTGAATAATATATCTTTTTTCCAGCAGGGCGTTTTCTCATAAAGGAAACACATATGAAACGCTGTCAAATCAATCTTTTTAAAAAACATTTTTTATCAAATATTACACAGCCACATGCTGCATTCAGTAAATCTGGCTTTAATTTATCTGTTTTATCAGAAAGAATTTATTCCAACAGCTTTATAGATCACCATCAGAAATACACTTGTTGGAAATATACAAGCTGCCAAAGATTATTTATTTTTCTCTTTATGTTTCTCAGAACTGGAGATACTTCCTTTGATTTGACTCCACACATTCCCTTTTAATCTGTGAATGATTCGGTTTGGTTAGGGATGGAAATCAGTGAATGAATGAATGAATGAATGAATGAATGAATGAATGAATGGGAAAACTCAACAACGGCTCCATGTTACAAATCATCATTTTCATGCTAAACACACGTGTAGACTGTTCGATGGTGTCGAATCTCAGTGTTTGTGCACGTTTGTGATGATGCGTCCCAAACAATTAGCTCACAGCGTTCTTGTAGTCATGTGACTGTTATGATGAGGACGATAGGGTTCCAGTTTCTTCTCTGAAATATTTTCTGAGAATACTGTTTGAGTTTGGTCTGGAAAAGATTAAATTAGGACATGAAACTGGGTTTCTAGAAAAACTCAGTTTTAATTTAACTTTGTGGAATAACACTATAAGCAATACGTCTCTAGTTTGTTAAAAATCTGAATCCGTTATCTTCAATTCTAGACTTTATTCTTTCTGCGCTTCCGACTTCCGTGTTACTGAAGTTTGTGTTTTCAGTAATTTGAGATGTTGTTCATATTCTACTGGGAATAAAATATGTATTTATGAGATTTATAAGCTGTTACATTCTGTTTTTATCTACATTTCTTTCTACATATCCCGTAGCAACTTTTTGGACGGGACCTGGCGATGAAATTTAGAATCATTGTAATGAGCAGAGATTAATATATTTGCATTAGATGGAATTTTATGTCTGAGGGACTTGTTCTCCGTCATTTTACGTTATATAAAAAAGAAGCGCAGGTCTCGTGCTTCACGAGGGAGACAACACCTGCACTTTTCATTAATATTCCAAATGCACGAGTTGAGGCATTTTCCCACTTTCTTTGTCAATGTTAAGACCTGCCTGCTACTCATTAATATGTATGAGCCTATCTTTAGATTTAAAGACATCTAACCCATAAAACTTCCTCTGCAGAAAGAACATCTTCAACTTATCGAGTTCATCTTATTTTGTACATTAAATGAACTCGGTCGAAACAGAGAAAGATATTATTTTCCTTTTGAACGAGAACAGTTATTTTAGTCGAACAGAAAGTGATGAAAACAACTTTTGATTGAATTCTGGTATTGAGCGTAAATGTTTTCACATACTGTGGGAACATAGCAGAAAATCACAAGAATGAGCAGGAGAATAATCCCCACTTTTCCCTGACTGGAGGGCTGGTTCCTTTTAGCAGCAGCAGACCACTCCAGATTAGTTCTTGTTCTGCACAGCAGCGCTTTGCAAAAAAAAAAAAGAATCTCTTGCCAGCAGCAGTGAGAAGGCTCATTTGAGTGCCTAAATCCTGCAGTCAACAGCCACCCGTCTCACCGCGCTCAATTTTTGGCCTTGATTACAATTTGTGTGCCACAGAGCCACAAGGAAATATTCAATTATGTGGGAGATTTTCACAGGTTTGGTAAATTTATTCAAAAGACAAGTTCTATGTGTGAAAAACATGATGATAAGATTCCTCTTTAAAACTCAGCTGGAATGAAGACATGCATTGGGATCACTTGAGGACATCGATGATGTTTGATCGGATCTCAGTCCTGTTCTTGATTAATGCAACAAAACAGAACGAGGAAGCGCAGCGTCACCGGTTTCATGTAAAATGGATAAGTGTATAGATTTTGCAGCAGAATATGCACATTACACACTGCTGTTGATTCTCTTGTGCAAATATGCTCAAGTAAAACATTCACATCGTAAAAAGAAGAGAAAAAAAGCACTGCGTAATGTTTTATTCAGCATCTTACACACTGTCAATAGTTCAGCCCGGCAATCATTTTGCTCGCCTCAACATCCACAGAGCGGTGTTTAACAACATTAAATTGTAAAGGGAGACTGCCATTAGAAGCTGTACTTGTCTAACTCAGTAGTGTTTTTCTTCCATAATGGGCCTGAAGGGCTACTATGTGCTCCGCAGGTCCACTTAATGGTGTGCTGATCTTTCAGAGCCCCATTACTCAGAGAATCCTTGTCATTGGCCCTGCCCTTCCCCAATACAACACTTCTCACTCACAGATAACGAGGCAGACGTCTCTATTTACATCAAGTTCTGATCACTGATGCAGAGGGAGCTAAACGAGGGAATGGGTCGACCTCTCTGTAAACGGGGAAATTATTCGCATATGGACATAATGAACTGATTTACTTGGACAAATATATGAAGACACAATGTTCAGTATGAGCTGCTAACAGAGCTGGGGACGTTAGGAAGCAGTTACATTCATATCTCCTATATACAACAGTTGTTGCTAAATGGCTGTTTTAAGTTGTTTGAGAATATGTGAGACATTTGACGCGTCTCCATGTCCATGTCAGCGGTATTCCTGCAGACTGTTTGGTTTTAGTGCAGCAGCCAACCTGCATGTTAGTGTTCTGTATGGTGGGATCACTGAGTATGTTTTATTGTATCAAACCACATCGTTGTTTCTCATTGGTTTGGTTCTTACCCGTGACTTTTCTACAGCTTTTCTTTGGCCATCACAGGTGGGTATAAAGTGGGCGGAGCTTTGCATGTTATGACAAGTGGCAGAACATGAAGGAGGCACATTACTGCAGAGCATTTAATTAGCTTAGCATGAAATTGAGTTAATTTATTGTTGTGTCAGGGGTATATTGTTAATATTAGGGTTTGTGTGTGATGTATATGTAATAATTTAGTTCACAGCAAAGAAAATTCAAGGCGTGACTAATTAATCTGTCGCAACCTGGTGTTACCACGGTGTTATGGATGATAGAATATCACAAATATTTTGGTTTTACTTTCCGACAGCTATATGTATCTCCCGTGTAAATCCAGTTTGGTGGTCTTGATAGTCTGATTGAAGAGTTTGGAGGAGAGACGAGGGACTCTTCAGACGTTCCTCCCGGCCTTCGAGACACAGACCTGCAAGGCAGCGAGACAAGGGTATACAAGTTAATGTCACATGACAGAATTCTCCCAAGGACACATGATTTACTTTAGAATCACATCAGAGTTAACACAAAGTCTTAAATGTTTACAACAGGGATTCAAAGTACAAAACATCTGGTTGAGAGAGAGGATCTAAAACTAAATACAAAGGATGGAAGGATTCAGAAAACAATGAAATATGAAGAGAAATCTATTGTGGACGGGAGAATTTTATTATGATATGTTATGTTTTTATGTTAGAGAGTAACAGAACCTTGTCACAGTTAAATGAGAGAGATGGACAGGGACGTTATAGAACCACAAACTTCACAGACGATCATAATGAAATAGAAGGATTTCCAAAATAATGAAAAATCAATGGTAACTACAGTGGGGCAAAGAAGTATTTAATCAGCCACCAATTGTGTAAGTTCTCCCACTTAAAAAGATCAGAGAGGCCTGTAATTTTCATCATAGGTATACCTCAACTATGAGAGACAAAATGAGGAAAAAAAATCCAGAAAATCACATTGTCTGATTTTTAAAGAATTTATTTGCAAATTATGGTGGAAAATAAGTATTTGGTCACCTACAAACAAGTAAGATTTCTGGCTTTATTCGGCTTTATTTTGTTTGTTTTGTAACCAAACACATTCTCATGTACCAATTTTATTGACTTGTTTTATGTGTTTGAGTTCAACATGTTGAAAACAGAAAAAAGTCCATAGTGAAAGGCAATATCTTAGTTTAAAATGTTTGTGTAGAGGCTGGAGAACAGGAATGGATGTGGACAGCATCTGTAACGGGCTGCTGTGAAACACATTTGTTGTTACTTGAGAGTTCTCATCTCACTTACACACTGTGTCCTGTCTTTGTTTACAACGTGGCTGTAATGGAAGCACTGTAGACTTTCCTCAGTCAATACAAACACTGTTCCAGACCCCAGCTGCTTCATAACTTGGCAGCATGAAGCTAAAGCATGCACACAGAAAAACATCCCCCACTACACACACACACACACACACACACACACACACACACACACACACACACACACACACACACACACACACACACACACCCCNCCCCCCCACACACACACACACACACACACACACACACACACACACACACACACACACACACACACACACACACACACACACACACACAGAGTGATACTGTTACACTGCCTTAGGCTGTTTCTACAGATGTCTCACCCATGTAGAGAAATATTAGTATGGAGTACATTTGATGTATTTGACCATTTTACGAGATGTAACCTTACTACTAGAACCAAACCACACAGATTTTAAAAAATGTTCTATAAAAGGGAAATATGGGAACATATACTATTATAATGTAGATATGTCTTTACTGTCTGATAACATATGTAATAAAGTGGAAAGGACATTGAATGAACCAGATGAGCGACCAGAGTTTTCTTCTGTTCAGATCTATCATCAATTTATCAACTATCTGTTTTTTTGTAACCTGGCAGTGTGACATGTCTGAACTGCCTTTCTGCTTTTACTTTGTCCAATGTGTAGATCAGTTTGGTTTTAAAGCTACAGTATGTAAGAGTTAGACCTAGTCGTCAAATCCAAATCCTGCCGTTCATGTAGAAAAAACCTGTCTGTCCTCAGCCACTCACCCCCTCCCCTCTGTTGGGTTGCCAGTTCTGATGTTGATCCTCGTTTTGTTTCTCTTGTATTTGTTTAATTTTTGGGAATATCTGAAGGCCTATTTGGTCAGCATTGAGTTTTCCCAAGTGCGTTTGAACGCCCCATCACGTGCAGCTTGGCTGATCAGTTGGAAGGATGTGGCGGTTTATTACTTTTTGCTGCTGCTCGTTGTGGAATTACAGCTGCTTGTGTTGAAGACTTGGCAGTCTTGCAGACTCACATGTGATTCGTTATGGAACCAGGAAGTCTGGACGTGTAAATAATGATTCTGGTCCAGGCTAGCTTTTTTAAAATGGCCAAAACTAGTGACAACCAAGCCGTCTGAGATCAACATCTGTTACAATGTGACTTTATTTTTAGATATCGTTGTGACATTAGGCTGTTATGTGAATATTTCAATGTAAAATTCTTACATACTGTTCCTTTAATCAACCTCTGATTTTTTTCCAAGTAGTTGGGTGTATTAACAGATTCCTCTTCCTGATCTAAGCTTTTGGATCAATGACACATGTTCCTGTGCATTAAAAAAATGAATAAAATAATTTCATATTTATATATTATAATAAGTGTGAACTGAAGAACTGCACACTGTCTTTTTACTTGAAATAAACTGTGGTGGAAATACGATGTTTGCTCCATAATTATTCATCAGTTTAAATAAAAAGGCTCGAGGTCCAAGATGTGTTTCAGTGCAAATAACAACCGTGAAGCAGTTTTCTCTGTATTCTGTGGAATATTTGCTCTCATGAATTTATCCCTCAGAGACGGAAGGCGCACATAAACCACCACCGTAGGGAGACCAACGGGAATTTTATCCAAGTTGGCGCTCACTGCGTGTATTTCTAATTAACGGTATTGTGTGATATAAGCCCATCTTCCAGGTGTGCTGTGTGGGAACTCTTTATTGCCCGTCTTTCATTACAGAGAAGTGAGCCAGCAACCATCCAATTAGACTGGATTCAGGCTTTCTAATGAAATGCTCCATCTCTGTCATGAAACTGCTCTTTTCATGACACATTATACATTCATTGCTCAGTTGTATTATGTGCCAATGACTACTGCTATCCTGCTGCACTGTTTCAGTTATAAGAAGAAGGGAATCACTGGTGAGGCTTTATCACAAAATCAGATCATTTTCCCTTTCAGACATTTTTTCCCCCTGTGGACTTCAGGGCTACTTCCTGTGATGATGACTACTGTCTGTTGTAGTTTGATACTAATGTGTTTGCAGGGTTTAGCATCTATCAAGTCCAACAGAGAGTGAACTTTTTCTTTTAGGAGTTACGTTTTTTGACCACAGGGTCAAATTTTGGTTAGATTCTCTCCAGCAGGGTTGTGGGACTGCACGACGTAGCGCAGCTCAAATGTTTACTAAAATTTTGATGTTTTTGCCCTCAAGGTATAAAAAAAGTGCATCTTTCCAGCTACTTCAGTCATTCAATGTGACATCTCAAAGACCCAGAAATAAGAGTGTGCAAGTCCTAATGTAAGAACTACAGAGACTTGAAGAGGATGACACTCCATTTAGTGAATTCTTAAAAAGTGAGCAACATTGTTCCCTCGCAGTCAGAAGGTTGTAGGTAGAGGAGTTTGTGTGTTCTCCCAGCATGAGCGGGTTTTCTCCAGAGTCTAGTTTTCACAGATCAAAAACATGGATGTTAGGTTAACTGGTGACTCTTAAGTTGACCTGAGATGTGCGAGTTAAGGGTTGTTTCTGTGTGTCCTGATGTACTAGTGACCTGTCTGTCCAGGGTGGGATCCCACCTGGAGAAATACACCCCACATCTGGAACCGTGAACAGGAACCTACACGTCCACAAATTAAAACAACCATATCGATTGGGACATCTCCTAGCTACCAACAGTGCATGCGCGTCCTTTCCCTGAGGAGCCGTCAAATATGCATGCATGGGATTTAAAATGTAAAGATATGCATGCACATACCGTAAAGCAGAATATTCTGTTGTTTGATCATGTCGGTAAGCGGAAGGGTTAAGGTTAAGGTTAGCGTGAGGTATTGCACACGGACTGTAGGGTCATTTTTACAGATAGCAAAATTGACCAATGTGGTCGTCTTTCACTGGAGGTCAGTCTCACAGGAACACGTAGGGACAGAAAATGATGGATGGAAATAAATGGTTATAGATTGGACACTTGTATACCTCCATACACAGATCTCAATATAAATGTATTTGCTGAGTGTCTCATTCGGTTCACAAACTGATAGAATTCATAATGAGCTACAATATTTGTAATTAAATCTCCACATCAATCAGGCAGCAAAACTTTGTTATCATTGGTATTAAAGTGTTATTATTTCGTCTGAACTTTTACAAGCACTGGGGTCATTTTACTTTTTTTTAAATCAATGATTTTATTTCAAATCCAATAACAAATGAAACATTTACTAGAAATTGAACAGTAATACGATCTGGGGCTACAGGACATGTTCACATCTAGAGTTAAAGGGACTTAAGGCAGCTTTACAAAATCTGACTCAGTGCTGCCGCGACAGGCGCTGTGGCTAACTGCAGCCACCAGCCAAGCCGGCACGGGAGCGCGCACAGACACTTTACAGACTGTTCGTCTTCACAGCACTGCACCGGGGAGGCTAACATACTTCACGTCAGGTCTCTCCACTCTGTTATTTGATTTGATCTCATCATTTTCATACTGTATCAGGCTCTAAACACGACCTATAATGTTTTCTCACCTGGTCACAAGGAAATGAGCCATGTCAGCATCCGTTTTCACTCCCAAATGCAGCTGAAGTTCCCTCCATGAACCGAACGCATATCCAATATTTATGCGGGTGCCTGCCCGGCTTCGGTCATATTTTTTTTTTGACTCACGAGATGCCGCTGATAAAGTCTTTTTTTTCTTCGTGGTGCCACTTTTTTGGGGGGTGAGAGTGGATGCAGGTCGTTTGCTGGCTGCAGAAACATCCATAAGTATACCTTCAGTGTTTGAATCCAAGTCCACGGCGGCCATGTACTTCCTGTTCAAGAGCTGTCGGCAACGCGCATGCAGCGTCAATTTACGTCACATCCCTACAACTGCGCGGGAAATTCGGACGTCGAACTGCAGCGCATTATATAGCACACAGCGTTTCCAAGGCAACAGACATATATGCGGATGGCCTCGTTATTTTGGGTTTTTAATGCTTCATGACCCATTAGCATTGAATAAACTGGAAATGCATGTGTAGTTTTTCACAAATCTTGCCTTATGTCCCTTTAAATAATTACTATTACTCATAAGTACCGACATGCAGCACTATCAAATGTTTAGTCTTCTTATAAGAGACATCTTTCAATTGACTGCAGTTATTAAATGATGGGGCCGATGATGAGACTATTATTTCAATATTTCAATACTTTTTGACGACACGGCCAACATATGCAGCAAAACAAATGGTAGAGCGTTTGGATCAATGTCTAAATGAAGTTAAACACTCTCCATATCCGACCCCAGTCATAGATCATTAAACAGTTTATTAAAAAGAGCTGAAGGCCTTTCTCTTCAAATATTAGTTCAGTATGCTGCTGCATATAATTCCTCACACTCTGACAGGAATCAGGAGGATTGGAGCAGATCGTCAGTGGGCTTTAAAAATGAATCTAACACATGAAAAGCAATCTGATTCACTTTAGTGGTTAAAAAGCAACAGTAAGAAGCCACTTCTGGTTAAACAAATTCTTTGATGGTTGATAAAATGAGAAAATACTCGGCTTTTTCCTGATAATGTAAACAACTCCTACACAAAGTACACCACAGCACAGCGTGCTCCAGTTTCATATAATAAAGGACACTATTTATACCCACGTTAGCCTGTTATTGAGTCTACGCTGAATTATTAATGATAATATTGGTTAACAAATCCAATTAATCAAAGTCGCTGCCACAGAGAGTTGTCTGTTCCTTGGAGCCTGTTGAGTGGGACGCACAGGATCGTTACAGGCTAATGTAAATAGGTCGAGGTCATTTTCATGAAAACATGCGACCTCAAAAAGGAAAACATGTCAAGATTTGAAGTAATTTATGTCACATTTTCACATGATTTGCTAACAAAAATCCATGTGATGCTCTTTTTCTTTGTCTATTTGGCCTCTTTCCCCCTCAAACTTAATTCAAACACATCAAATAGATCCATAAATGGTGTGTTAAATAATTAAAAGAGAAAGCACTAATGGCTGCTTTGATCTAAAGAATTCCCATTATCAAAGTAAAACATGGCCTTTTTTTAAAAAACATTTTTAATTTTAGAAAATTGAGACATACAAGATGAAAGACAAAGAAGACAAACTGCTCCTTTTTGAAAGACAACAAATGAATCTTTGTCCAAATGTTTGAAATCTCAAAGACTAAACTCACTTTTTAAAATTACTTTGTGCATTTGTCTTGATAAATGAACATGATGGGATAAATTACATCACCGCCTAATTTGAATAATTCACCAAATGTATCTGATCATATTAAAACAGGATATTTCTTTTTTTATGTGTTATTTTCATGTTAACCCTTCCCTTGATGGGCTTTAGATGGGCAGCTTTTGCTGAGGGATTATCTCCCGCTCTGTGTGCAGCTGGGATGGACCCACACGCTTTCAGGTCACTTACAGTCTCCAATAAGACCAGAAAAGATCACTTTTTGAAAAAAACAAAGTCTAAAAAGTCTGAAAACCTGCTAAATATAGAGACAAAGTTGCTAAGTTGAAAACACTGTGCCCATTAGGGTCACCATGGTCACGACTCACCTGTGTGACTCCCTGATGACAGTCTTTAGAAGACAGAAACACAGATTTACAATTAAGCTTCAAACAAAAAAAATCACTTATAAGACATGTGCAGTAGATGCTTTTAACCATGAGTTACCTGAATGTTTCCAGTGTAGGAGATTGTAGAAATACATTTTACTTCCTGTTTGGAGGACAAAATTCTGAGATCAGATGAGAGAAGACGAAAGCGTTTGAACATGCAGTTGCACAAAATTGCTTGGTCCGCAGCAGTGACGGACGGACTGAGTGAAAAGAGACAAAAATGTGGATATTTCAATGTACAGATTGACATCAGCAAAAACTGTTAAAATTTAGACTTTTTAAAAAAGGATTGCGTGACATCATCACATTCTGCTGAACACTATGTGGTAAAATCACTAAATAATATTTAAACTAAATCACTAAAAAATATTCAAACAAAGACTTACTCCTTTTTCAGAAGACGTCCTTGCACTTGCTGAATTAAAAAAAAAAATGCATTTGAAAAAAAGCATGTCTAGTCGCCAGTGTACATGCGGGGGCGTGGCGAGCTGGACTGTGATTGACATGTTGAGCTACACACAGCCAGCAGTACAGAGAGGCATATGAAACTGGAGAAAGCTGCTTCTATTAAACCAAACGGCTCTGATCGTTTCGAGCTGATAACTCACCCTGCAGCAGCTTTCATTTCAGTTGATTTCATTATTCTTTCATTGATATTGGTTATTTCCTTTGTCTTAGTTTTCAGAGTAATTTTCTGATTGATTGTTGTTAGCCAGCTTGCGAAAGCTACTGCTGTGTTGCAGAGAGGTGCCTGAGTAAATGCCTGAATAAAAATACCCGAGCATGATGAGAATATAACGTGCATAATTCACATCCACACAATCACAACCACTGCAGTGAAGTCTTTGCCCTGATGTCATTATTCTTTTACTGATATTAGTTTTTCTCTTTGTGGTAGTTTTCAGCCAGTTGTTCTAAATTCCTGTGTGCAGCTCTTTGGTGAGAAGCTGGAGACAATGGGTGGGCGGGGGCAAGCGCGTCTGTCTGAGAGATGGTTTTATACTCTAGGAGGCGTGTCTTAGAGACGATGCTGACGTAGGCATGAACCACTTTCAGCCAATCACAAAATTCAAATGCAATAGCCACCTTTCAACCCTAAGAGGGCAGCACTAAGATGTTTTTCAGACGAAAAAATGTAGAATTTAACAAGTTTACATGAAAATGTCAAAAAAAAAAATACCCAGAAACTGACAGGTTGCATTGGTAAAGACCCACTAATACAGTTTATTAGCAGAAAAAAGCTGTTTTGAGGGTGAGTTGCTCTTTAAAGATAGAAACCTCTCAGTCATGAAAAGTTTGACTCTTTAAAACACTGAATGAGTGCACCTGAGCTGCACAGCTGAGTTTTTGCACTACCTTCGCTAACACCCCATTGTTACATATGTGAAAATCATTAGCAGTTTTTTTTTGGCAGATTACATCTACACTGTACAAATTACTGCTACCAGAATGTAAAGCATACTATTCCTGACCAAGCTGCACATTTGGATGTGATCTGTATAGGTTTTTTTCCTGAGCTGTGGGAGGGAACAAACTAAAAATCATATTGAAACAGAAGAATAATGCTTTAAACAACAACAAGTGTGCTTCTGTGCTTAACTAGACAAGAAAATAACAGTAATTTACCATCTTTTACCCACCTTACACCAATCTGCTTAGTGAATTTTTAAGACAGCTTAATTATATTTTTGTCTTTGCCAACAGTTTTCATCCTCCTTTTGTCTGGAGATCAAGTAAACCTTCAGCTGAACAATAATGAAGATTAAATCAAAGTGATGCTCCGTAAAACCTATTTACAAACTATTTTTAAACACTTGTGCAGAACATGCCTAATCCTTTTGAAACAAGTTGACAGCCTGGGTTTATAAATGAGATTGCGTGGCCATCTGAGGATCTGTCTTTATTAGGAGCAGATCTGGGGAGAGTTTCTATTAGCTCACTATCAAGATGGGGGACTGTTAGAAGGAAATTACGCATGTCACAAGACAAAGAGCGAGCGGCCCAGAGCTAAGCCCGGTGAAGGATGAGGAGCCTTAATCAACGACAAGCACTACCGGTGACAGGACACCATGATCGCCCCATGCGTCACATCGTAGGAGATTATATCCAGACTTTGACAGATTGACACTTCCTCTGTGAGTTTCTGGTTAAAGAGAAGATATGATAGCACTCTTCTTCTGCTCTCACATTGTCAGGCTTTGTTCTTAATTAGCGGTCTTTGAAAGAATGTGGTCATTATTTTTTCTGCTCATCTACGAGGGTAATGACATATGCTGTTCTCTGAAAGATAACAGCAACAGAGCAAGCCCTGGGGAAGAAGCTACACACAGACACACTCAGCTCTGTAAGACAACAAACTGCAGTCATAAATAGTACAAAGTATCCAAGGATGTTTTCATTTAAAATGTTAAAATTAAAAGCTTCTACCATCTCGTAAATAAAAATCATGAACATGTATTTGTCTCACTCTCTTGTTCCTGGTCCGTCTCATCGGCAGTGCTTTTATAAATCTATGTGTTCATGACTTTTATTCAGAAACACCAGAAAATGCTCAATAAACACTTTTAGATTAATCGATTGCAGCTAAAAATGCTAAATTTCCTAAAAGGATCAACCTACACTATCTGATTAGTTGTGCTTTTTATTGGAAAGAAAAAAAACAAACAAGCAAAAATGCATTTTTTATTCTCCACAATCTGGTTTAACCAAAACAGTTGGTCACATTTACTACAGCCTCATTTTCTGGTTCTGCTAAAAGTGTCCCACCAATGTTGCCCTCTGTCCTTAACGTACGCCGAGTTAGTGACCTACTGTCCTGGTTTAGACACATTTGCAATCATTGCTTATATAAATGTTGTGGATTTCACTGATTTGGTTAATTGATATGAAGTGTAGAAGTACTAGTCATGTGCAGCACCTCTGACCCTTTCATGGATTTCAGAAAGCCCTCTTCTGTCCTGGGACGCATGTGAGAACTGAACTTCCAAAGCAGGAAGCAGGATCTGACCAGAATATAAACTTGATGTGACCAGAACATGAACATAAAAAAGAAACAAGAGATCTGACTAGAGACTTGGAGAAACCAGGGAGCACATGTACAGGGAGGGTTAATTAAAAGCAAACAGATGGGTTGATTAAAGTTGGGGAAATGAGAAGCTGCAGGTAAAATGATGGAGGATGTCTGAAAAAACCCCAAAAACTGATAAACCTAAAACAAAACAAAGTTAAGCAGGAAGTTATTTTGTCTTAGAAAAATGTGCTTTCAGGTTTCGATACTTATGTAGACGCAAGTATGGTGGGGATAGTAATATTGTTTCAAAAGGGATGAAATCAGCAACATTTCCTGAAAAGTTACCACTTTAAATGTTGAAATTACAATTCTTTTAGCAAAAATAAGTCTCAACATTTCTCACAACAGATTTTAGGATTTTAATGTTGAATCCATGGTGCACAACAGAGAAAAGACAAAAATCTGAATACAGCAAATGTAAAAACCATAAATAGATATACGTATAAACATGAGTAACACAAGACAGAAAAAAAGTCTGTCAAATCAAAAAATAAAACCTGATTTGAATAAAATCATATAAAAATTTAATGAATTTCTAAACAATGTAACAACGACACAGAAAACCCTAAAAACCACTAAAATGTTTGTTCTGTTGGAAACAGAGATTAGTAATAATTTGTTAAAACATTTACAACTAAAATTAAACAAACATTTTTAATTTTGTGACCTACTCTCTTCTGTTCCACATATTAGTTAAAAGAAATACAAAATATGCTTGTCTCTAATATTGGTTCCATTTTGCAGCTTCTTTGTTTTCCTCTTTGTGCTGTTTGTGTGATGTAGTTTTTATAATCACAAACCCTTTTCGTGTTTCTTCTACCACCAGCTTTTGCAGTCAGCCAGGTCATATCTTCCCTAACCATATCTCAGAAGGCCTGTAAGGAGAAGAACATGACTTATCTTTTATCTCACATAACATGCATCATCACATTCACTCGGCGCATTAGCGGAGCAGTTTTGTTAAAGAAATGTTCTGTGAAACTGGCCCTACTTTCTACATCCGCTTTATTTTTACCTTTAAATTTGTCCCCTCACAATGAAAATAACACAAACTAACACTTTTACTTACTATCTTGAACAAGTATATTTCTGTTTAAAGGTGTGATGACATCACTGTTTAAACTGGCGTAAAGCTATTTCATGTAGTAGATATGCCCGCATATGTCAACTCACAAAAGAATTTGATTAAACAACTAACAGGGCGGGGGTGTACGGGCAGGTCAGAATCCTCTTCTCAGCAACACGGTTCCTTTCATTAATGATATGTGGGTCTCCCTGGCAGACTTCGCTCTGATTGGCTACAACCATTGCCCGCAGCAAGCCTTTCTTCTCGGCTCCGTCAACAGTCCAGTAACATGGCGAGTGGACGTTTACAACCGTATATGTTCGAGCCTGAAACGTCTTCTGAGGAAGACGGAGGGGTGAACACATAAAACTCAACTAATCACATGAGCGAATAAACAGTGCTGTCAGATGTTATCAATGAAAATAGATTCACAATATGGTATGATAAACCTGTTGCTCACGGACATTGTTGCTAGGCTGGCTATCACATGCTAGCATCATGAACTCTTCAGACCACGAACACACGTTTATCAGGCAAGGCAGCATTTTATTAAATAAATAAACTTACAGGTATTGACGATGTGGTCGCCTCCTTCAGGGTTGGTAAAGAATTTTTAATTAAAATCAGTTTCTTTGACAATCCCAACTTGAATTCACCCAAGTTATGGAAGCAGTCCTCCGTGAAGTGAGCTGAACATATTTTCTAATTGAGGTTATAACTGCGTGGCACTTCTCCATAAATGAACTTCAGCCACTCTTCTCTTGTTTTTTCATCCTTCGGGAGTGAGTGGAAACTTCCAGCATGGGTTGAGCATCCTTGGACACAACAGGTCCCCGTTTGCGTAGCCATCTCTTCTCAAGAGCAGCAGCACAAGCTAGCGCAACGCAGCTACCGGTGTATGGGCTGGGGGTGGGGTGGGGGGTTGGACTGTTTACTTCACTGTGCACTTTTATTGGACGCTATGAAATACGTAGGATGAAATGCCACGTAGGAAAAAATGGTGCTTTCCGATTTAACCGTTTTTTAAATATGAAACAAAGCGGACCGCCCACAAACGGGAACTTTGATACTCGCTTTGGACATTCACACAGCCTCATCAGTGCACAACACATCATGATATACCCCAAAAACCTCAAAAAAGTGCATTTTGATGTCATAACCCCTTTAAAAAGAAAAAACAACAACAAATGATGAAACGTGTTTCCTATAACTTAATTATTATTTTTTCTAGCCTGCACATCAGGAGCTAAAATTAAAAACCTGTTTTTTTGGATTTGAGATTTCAGTGATATTAGAAATTCTTATAAACCCCTATGTGTGTGTCTGTGTGTGTGTTTTTGTTTTTCTACCCTAGTGAGGACCAGTTTAGAGATATTTATTATCCTTCTGGGTACCAAGGTTTCTTGTGGAGACCAAAGCCTGGTCCTCACACGGGGGACTCCCCATTTTAGGATTAGGGGTCAGCTTAATGGTGCGTTCACACCGGCCCAACCATCAACTTCATAAGCAGCAAGTTTACATGTAAAGTCTATGGTGGAGTTCGTCAGACAGACGTCAACGGCTCTGCGTCACTTTGTGAGCGTTATGAGCAGCAACTTTTCAAGCTTTTCCAGCGTTTCAGGCGTTGACGCTTGAAACGCTGGAAAAGCTCAAAACGCAGAAAGTTCAGCTAGCTGAACTTTTGACGTTCATAACGCTCTTGAAGAGGCATGTTAACCAATCAGAGCGTCTCATCGTAGCGACGTACCTGAATGAAGCCGGAAGTCGTCAAACAGGGCGCGGAACAGACGGAAGTAGCGCTGGAAGCAAACCTCATCCATATGTAGCTCCTGGAGCAAATGGTTTAACTCCTCAAACTCAAAACACATATGAAGAATGAGGTGTATCCACAAACAGAGTAAATAAAGCCCAGCCACTCTCTCTACATGATCCTCCATAGCTCAGAACATCCGATAACAAAGGAAGCCCCGCCTTCACGCTTTTTTTAACGGTCCAGCGTTACGAGCTTTAACGCCTATGCGCTCTGACTGAGCTTCAACTTTCAAACGTCAAACTTGGAACGTTATGATTGTTGCTTGACGTTGACAAAGTGGCCGGTGTGAACGCACCATTAGAGGTATGGTGTGAATAGAGTTAGGCTTAGAGTTAGGTATAGACCAGTAATGGTTAAGGTTAGGAAAAGGGTTAGGGTTAGGTATAAATTCAGTTACTAATATCAATGAAAGGATACACACAAGGATAAAATGAAGGACAAGGATAGCAAAACAAACCTGTATGTGTGTGTGAGGAAGTTTCAGAGAATAAAGAAACATTTTCTCACAACATGATACTATGACATGGACATGGTCAGCAACAAGACTACATGATTGGGTGAGTGTATGAGTATAAATAGATATAGATAGATAGACACATACAGTCTATTACATCTGCAAAATTATTCTTGATTTAAAGTGCAACTCACCCCCAAATCACCTTTTTTTCAGATAAACTGTATAAATGGGTGTCTAATAGTGCTGTCTACATTTCTGGGTATTATTTTTGGTATTTTAGCACATTGTAATAAAATTATAACAGAAAACTGTTAGTGCAGCGCCCTCTTCAGGTTAAAACTTTACACTGCACTTGAAGTTGAATGAGGCATTGCTATTAGCTGAGACCTTATTTTCTTTATATGTGACATCAGCATTCTGCTGCGTGGAGTATAAAAGAAGCTCCGTCTCAGCCACACCCCCGTAGCAAGGTGGAGTTTGAATAGCGAGTGTTTACAGCTTTTATTAAAGTTCATTTTAGTGTTTGTGATTGTGTGAAAAAATGTTTTTTGTACATTAATGAATATTTTCTCTTCTTGCTGGGATACTTTGGTTTACATCTTGGACATCTTTCTGCAACACACGTTTACTGTTGTAGACAATAAGGAACAACAGCCGCAGGGAGAGTCACACGATGTTACTCAAGCTAATCTAAATGTAGCTTTAGCTCTGCTAACAACAATGTTCCACATAGAGATGGGCCCCATTCTATACTGCTAAGCTGCTGTCGGGCCAACTATCGACTTGAAACGTTACGGATCAGAGCCGCTCGACTCGTCCACAGAAGCAGCTTCCTCCATTTTCATCTATTACTTTCAGGAGTCTGGCCATATGTGTCAAGTAGTGCGACATGTCAATCACAGCCCAGCCTGCCACCCTCCCACGTGTGCGCTGGTCCTCCAGGCAACACCTTCTTTTGAGGCATTTTTTTTTAAACAGGGAGTGTGGGCATGGTTATAAACTGGAGGGGGTGAGTTGCACTTTAAGAAGCTTTGAATCAGATCTCAAAGAAAGTTGTAATTCCTAAACCTTATCTTGTCACATTTCATTTCTGTGTGTCTTTGGCCGTCGCTGCTTTTTTAGGTCTCCAGAAAATCCATGGTTGTAAGAAAGAGGTACAGAGTAGCACGTTTAATCAGTTTACCATGAATGTGTTACCAGACTGATTGATTAGGACTGAATACAGACTTCCAACAAAAGCAAGCTGTAGTTGCAGAACTCACAGAGTGGCAAGGACTCATTACAAGCCCCCATAAAGTTCACCAAAGGTCCTTGAGGTGATGAAGAACACCTGAGTTCTCTTTTTTATAAAGCACCTGCAGAATTGATTAAAACTACATGGAAGTTTTGCTTTCTGGGAAACACAATAGTGTGCTGATACTCGTCTGGTAGAGGTGACAGGGTAACATCAAACCAAGCTAGCATGTCTATCTTTCCACATGGTGAAGCAGTTGAACCTTCAGATGTCTCATATTTACTTTTAAAACAACCATCTGATGTTGCATGAAAAGAAACGTTAAAACACTGAGCTGCTGCTGTTTTTTTCCCCCTTTTTAACATTATTCCATGTTGCAATTTCAAATCATGAGATCTAACGTTGAGTAAGGGGGAATATGATTATCCAGGGTAGTAATAAGCTTCTCTGTGAAGAGATGCTTTGTTACTTTCATAGTCTAGTGATCCCCTATTCGAACTGCTTGAGTCTTGTATTACTGGTATCTGGGACATCCAGCATCTTCAACTTGCTTTAAGTCTTGCAGGATAAGCAGCGCCGCTCCCTACTTCTGGCGTTGGATCAGAGCCTCAAGGGAGCATCAGAATATACTTTTTGCTTTGAAGCTCCGAGGGCTGTACCAGTCTGCCAGTTTAATGGATTGAGCCCAGATTTTCAGAGGTGCCACAAAGACAGTACTATTTGCTGTGCTTGTTAAAAAGCGAAAGAGATTTAACTTTTCTCTCTTTGACTCTGCCATGTGCTCCATTTTCAATTGGCAGATACATTCATGTGTTTGTTATTAAACTGTGTATTAAGAAAACAGAAAAACCCAGCACGTTGAAAAATGCTCTGTCTGTCACCCAATTCCACATTTGGAAGCAGCGCTGAGCATGAACTCTATTCTGTAGAGCTTAGCACATCTAACATGTCAGTTATAATAGATAACATGGATTCATTCCAATTCCCACCAGTAAGGAAATCCACATTTGCACACGCTGTCATGTGTTCAGACCAAAGTGTCATGATATATTGGGTAACTAGTGTTTTTAATAAAAAGCATCTCGTTATAATGCATCGGCTCAGCAACGGAAAAGGGGGCGAAAGACAAAATAACTGGAACAGCAGATGAGGAATGATTTTTAGTTTAGAAATAAATCAGTTACATCTAAAAATGAGTC
Organism: Pachypanchax playfairii; assembly: GCA_006937955.1. Lineage (NCBI taxonomy): Eukaryota > Metazoa > Chordata > Actinopteri > Cyprinodontiformes > Aplocheilidae > Pachypanchax > Pachypanchax playfairii. The sequence continues at coordinate 3,540,240 of SSNP01000047.1, forward strand.
AGTTGAGTCTAAATGTTATTAAAGCAACACGAGGAGAAAATGTGGGAAGAGGACAGATGGTTAATCTGGTGTGTTGTGTAAGGAGTAGTTTATACCTGCAAGAAGTCTGAATAAACTACATATATCAAAAGGTATAATAATTACTGGCTGAAAAACCTGCTCTGTCCATTTGCTGTTTCTGCAGCCAAACAACCTCCCTGAAGCAGTAATGTTCATTCAGCCATTCATTTTCTGTACCCAGGTTGTCCTGCCGAGGTTTGCAAAGGGGGGCGGAGCCTAAACCAGCTGCAAAAAAGCTGGGAGCATTCACACAGACTGTCAGATTGATTAAATTGGAACCAGAATGTCTCTCATTGAATTTTAATTCAGAAAAAGAACAAAAGTCATAAAACAGAAGCATAATTTAGAAGTTCAGCAGCATGGGATTCATGAAACTTTCTGACTGCAGCTGAGAATCATTGACAGTGTCATTGGGGACACTTTGTTGTAACTACACTCTCAGAAATAGAGGTACGAGACAAGAACATTTTTGTACCTATAGGTAAATTGTTTTAAAATGTTCCCTCAAAAGTACAATATTGGTCTTTAAAAGGTCAGAAATGCCCCTCTGAGGGTTCAAATTGATATAAAGTACAAATTTGTACCATTTCAACTGCACCTGCAACCCTGGCCAAGGCTGGTTAATCTCAATATTATTAAGTTTCATCCATCATTTTCAATATTATGGTTTACATGTTGGTTTTAGACTTCAAAATGTTGCATAATTTTACTGTTTTAGTGGAACAACTTCATAAGGTACAAAAATGGACCTGGACTACAGGGTAGTACACCCGCAGCGACAAGAAGGGTACAACTTCTTGTCGCTGGGGGTGTACCCTGTAGTCCAGGTAAATTTTTTTAGCTCAAGAGTGAATATGTATATTTGTGTGTCTGTGTTTTGGTTTAAACCACCTCTCACCCGGGAACACCTCACCCTCCCAACCAGAACCCAGAGGATAAAAAACACATGAATAAAAGCAACATGCCATAATAAAAAAAACATGTTGTATGTTACTGTGATATGAAAACAACATAGAGGGCTAAAACTTCAGAAATGTAAACATTCCTCTGTGTAAGATAGAGAAAAAAAGAAGACATTCTCAACATGAACTTAATTCTAAAAGAATAAATCAAACTCAGAATGTTTTACCTGTTTCACCTGATATCTTTGTGATGATTTACAAGAATTTGGAACATGCGTATAAAATTTCTGGCAGAACACATAACTGCAGATCCAGTGGTGAAAACCAACAGTGTGCTGCAGCATCAGGGAAATGAAAACTGGCTGAAAGTGTGTTTAAAAAGGAGCTGTCACTTTCACTTAAAAGGTTGTTTGTAAAAACCTGTGGCCTAAATAAAAACCCTGCATTGTAGAAGTTGCTCTGACTGTGGCAGCCATTTGGAAACTACTCAGCATGCAGGCTGAGTAAAGTAAAAAAAAAAAAAAATTCTAAGAAAACAAATATTGTGAGTAATAATTTGATCCCAATTTACAGAATGCAGGTAAAAGGCCTGAATTTTTACAACACTAAGTGGACTAACGCTGGGAACATTGTCCTCTCCTAACATTCCTATAATTTAGGATAATAACTTGCACACACGTGCACCACAAAGCAAATGCTGCAACACCTCCTTAAACACAGAGATGAGGAGAAACTATGTGCATGAACTCCACATACTGTACACACAGCTGCATGAAACCTTTATGAGATGTTGTCGAGTGCAGAATGCGAAGCAGAAACCTACCTACTTCATCCTGGAAACAGCTTGAAGCTTTCTTTCTTCAGGGAAGGTCAGACTTCCCTCCACACATGGTACACACAGTCCTGCAGTGGAGAGGCGGCAGTAGAGCGGCTGAAGCTGCTCGCGGATTAACTGTCGCTTCAAATCCTCTGTGGATGTTCATTCTGTCTGACGAGTCAGAAAATAAAACAATAAAATGAATGTTTTCTCAAAAGCTGTGAAACTGAAAAAGAAATACTTCTTATTGACAGAACAAATATCTTATAGGAGCCAAAACTGGACAAAACCCTGATAAACTTGCATTAATTAGATTAATGTAGAAACAATGAACTTATTTAACAGGGTAGAAGATTGAACTGAATGCCATGTAACTGAAATAAAAGTATCTATTAAAGTGAAATATAAATAAATTAAAACGTGCATGTCTAAGAACTCTGTAACACCTGTGATCTGCTGTTAGGACTGAGTCCTCGGGCTGCGGCTGGCTTCACTCCATGTCATTATTGCTGCTCTTTTATTTTACTGTCTCTCTCTGCAGCTCTAACTCCTTCCAGTTCTACCCAGTTTAACGCTGTGTGATTATATTTTGCTAAGCTGCAGATCTGCTATAATCTTCTCATGTATTAACACTTTTCAAACAACTCCACTCCTCAGGACATAATATAACATGTGAGCTAAAGGATGTTCAGTTCTTTTTGTGATGCAGCTCCTCATTATTACCTGATGATTTCTGAGATATTTTAGGTTTTTTTTTGTGAAAATTCTGAATTTTAGTAGATACATTAGATTAGATCCATCCATCCATCCATCCATCCATCCATCCATCCATCCATCCATCCATCCATCCATCAGGTCATGATGTAACAAAACCCAGAGATCCCTCTCTGCAGTGACATCTTCTAGTTGCTCCTGGGACTCCCTAAGGTGGTCCCAGGCCATAAAGGACAACAAGTTCTGGGTCCGCCCTGGTTCTCATTCCAGCAGGACATAGCTTGGACGCCTCAAAAGGCGAGTGTCCAGGAGACATCTCAATCAGATGTCTACAGTAGCAGCTTCACTCTAAGCTCCCCAGAGAGGATCCCCACCTTATATCTTAACTACAGAGGAATGTTTTTCTAACCCTTTGTGTCTGGGATCTAGTTCTTCTGGTCATGAGTCATACCTCATGACCATCGATGAGGGTTTGAACGTAGAATGAAACATTAAATTAGCAACTTAGCATTTCGGTTCAGCTTCTTCTTGACCCTAACAACCAGAGCAACCTCATTACTGCTGACACAGCCCTGATTTGTCAGTCTTTCTCTTCTCTCCATCCCATCATCATTCATGAACAAGATTATCAGATATTTGAACTAATCTGCTCTAGGCAAAAAACTCTCTCCCATCCTGGAGGAACCATTCCTCCCTTTTTCCTTTAAAGACTCAGGCCTCAGTCTTGGAGGAGCTGCCTCTCATCCTGGCTGCTGCGCACTCAGCTGCAAACCACTCCAGTATGTATTTAATCTAATGGACTGCAGGTGCCAGTGGAACCACGTCATCTACAAAAAACAGAGATCAAACATTGAGGTTCCCAGAACAGAAACCCTGCTGTCCATGAAGAGAATCTGACTCCAGCCTGAGGGGCCACCCAGGCAGAGACCAGCCTGTATAAAATGCAGCACCTGTTTGTAATTTTTTTTCTACCATTGCACATTTAAAAAAATATCTTCTTGAACGGTGTGATGCTTAAATTGCGTCTGAAATCAATCCAACCCACATTAATGTATGTGTGAGACCATTTCTGCAACTTTCCAGACAAACAAACTGAGAATTCCCACACCATGAAACTGGACATCCGTGTGTTAGAAGTGAGAATAAAAAGTATTTCTGTATTTAATCATCTTTTTTAGAGCAATTTTCATGTGCAAATCTGAAGTCTGACAATTTAAACTACTTCATTATTGTATAGATGTCTGACACAAGCTAGACAGAGACACTTAATGCCAATTTATCCTCAATTACCTGAGATCTTCGGCCAATGTGTATTTGGACACAAATTTCACTCAACACTTCTCAAATTTCTTTATTAGTATGCAAACTTATATTAGACTTTATTTACAAAGACCTACAATCCGTCTATGTGTAATTTGGCCACACATGGTAGACAATAACCCTCCTATGACCTAATTATTGACAGTCATCCATTGAACTCAACATGATTACTAAAACCTCTTACAGGAAATAAAAGTACTCAAGTAATGTAAAGACCAGCCTGTAGATAATAAATGAAAAAACCCAAAGAACAATTCATTTTCTCCAATCAGGCTCATTCAGGTCAATCAGGTCATTACCGTTGGTTCACACATCCGGGTTTTGTGATGCTGTGACACTATTTTTAGGATCTGGTAGGAGGAAAACACTGTCCTATTGTTTACAAGTAGATTTTTGTCATGACAGGTTCTGATAACAGTCAGTACTGTAAGGAGAGGTTGGGATTTTCAACTTTAAACTCAAATCAAAGAAAAAAACTCTCTTGTATAAGGTTCATTAATTCCAACTTCTACATCTGAGGATAGGTGGAGTTCACCTGCCGAGTAAACCATCCTTCTGTCTGTTATAAAACCTTGTACAAAACAAAAAGGACCTTCTTGGTTTATTCCTTTCTCAAGGTAAATAAATTACCCAACGGCTGATGAGAACAACAAAGTAAAAGAAAGAACATGTAAACTAAACTTTCTAAAGATACAGCTGATGCAGCATGATGTGAAGTTGAGGTTGGATGCAGATAAAGATTGGGATACAGTATTTCTGCTCTGAGCAGATGTAGTGAAGCAACAGTATCCTGACAGTCTGAGCTGAATCAGAGCCATAAGACCCCAAACAGAGTGAGTTGAAGTCAGTTTGGATATGCAAATGTTTGCTCTCAAGCAAAATCAAAGCAAAAAGTTGCAGAATCAACAGGGAATATTTTAAAGCCTTACTCAGAATGTCACAAATTTGACAATAATTTTGACATGCACAAGATTTTTCCTTTGCAGAACATCTGCGAGGTGTGTTTCGTTGCACTGAGAGGACAAACTGAGACCAAAAAACATTTAATTTGTTATTAATCTTAGATTTGGAGGTTGGGAATCCTCCTCCGATGGGTGAAACATCCCACCATCTCCTTCTGCTCCTTCTATCCTTTAGTTCTAATACACTCTGTTTTCATTGTAATCCCTTTCTGTCCTTTTATTTCTGCCTACTTCCTTTCACTGACACCCTCAGTATGGATATTGAGGACGGCATTTCAAGGTTGTCTCCATCTTTGATCATCACACAGTGCAGCCCATAGGAAGTATCAAATATTAAACCAACAGAGTTCCTCTGTGGTGCTCGATACGAGACATCATGCAGCGAGAATGCAAAGCTGCAATCATACAGATTTTCCAGTCCAGTTCCCAGGAGATCCTCTTTTCATTTCTTTCAGACTGTTTGGTGTTAAGAGTTTGGGAACATTGCCTGACACAAGAATTTAATCCAGTCACAAAAATCTGGATTTATTTTCATATTATGTACCTGGTGATTTCATGATGAAGATGAGGAGCAGAGGAGGAAGTAATTAGTTCATGTTTCAGATTGTTATTTCATTTTAAATTCTGGCTGAATACAGTTTTTACCTCCTTTACAGGTTTCGACCAGATCTCTTAAAAACATACCCGAGTTCTCACCAAGCTAATTAAACCAACAGTGTTGGTGGATGAAAAAAAAAAAAACACACAGATATAAACGTGTTACCCAGAATCTGTGAAAGCTGTGTGCTTGTTTGTTTTAATGCAGTAAAGATGAGTGTGATCCACTTTATGCGTTAGCTGCAATGAACATTCGTCTGCGCTCATCTTCCATCTTGAATGAGCTTCACACTCAGTTGTGGCAGGGGGGGAGGGAGGGTGGGGGGCACTAACTTTTCATGAGCAATAGTACAGCTCAAAAATTGACACTTGTGTAATGCATCTTAAAAAGATGAGATTTCTAAAAAAGCCCAAATGCAAATGTTTTGAAAAAGCATTCATGGCAAATCAAATTAAAAAGGAGTAATGAATCCACCTCTACAGGATCCTATTCATTCCTCTTCCTGAGCAGAGGAGAGGATGATGAGTGATCTGTGGGGGCCTTCATGTTTGTCAACAGAGAAATATACTTAAATTACTTGTAAATTTTCCTTCCTGATTAAAACTTTAGGATCAGTCTTTGCCATTAGTTGCATATCAGTGTGTTGACGCACAGCAAGCTGTTGCTGTTTCACTCGTTTTAAATCTAAATAAGAGTGTGTGAATCGAGATATCCTTTGTGACAGAAACATCCTATTCTTGTTGTTACTTGACTCACCAACCATACGAATCAACAGAGGTCTCTGTTTAACCACAGTTTTGCCCACATAGTAGGTACAAATAAAAGACTGAAGATCAAATCCAAATTAGGTGCAGGTGCAAATTAAGGTGCTAAGAAAACAGGTCCCTGAGCTTAACTTACTTTTAAGTATAGATTATTATGCAAACACTTAAAGTACCCCCCCCACCCCCCCCCACACATTTTTATGCTAATTACTGCTGTGACAAAAATCATTGGATTTTTAAAGACTTGTGTTTTTTGCGACAGTTATTGAGAGTGATATATTTACTGTGTGGAGTGCTGGTGGTGTTTGCGTCTGAGGGTAGTGCCTCACTGGGCTGCGACCATTGGTGAAAGATTGTAGCCTGACCAATCAGATCCTTCTGCATTATGTTCAAATGCAGAAGGGTCTGACACCGGAGCCGCACCCGATCATTCCCGTGTCAAATTTTATGTTGGACCAATTACATATCACCTTTGTTGTGCGTCATCCTGAAAACACGGAACTAGCGTTTTCCACCCAGAGCAAAACATTGTTTTTGTTCCGCCTCGTGTGTATCCGCTTTAGCGTCACATATGTTGCTTCACTTCCAGGTTCCTGTGATTGGTTCTCTCTCAACTGGCTAAGCACGCCTTCGAAATTGAGAGACAGCAGTTCAGCTCCAGGCCCTCACGTCTTTGTAAAGTATTCTGTCAAAGACGTGAGGACCTGGTTGATCAAGACAGATTGTGAATGATATTTGTGTTGCAGTTGACTAAATGTCTCGAAATGTTCTTGAGGGTTTTTGATGTTCCCACATCGTTTGAAGGATCTCATGCTTGTGTTGATAGAATTTCAGTCAAGGTCAGACATTGTCCATTAAAACAAAGTTTTCATGGCTAAATGAAAACCTCAGAGTTAGTAAATTGACAAAAATGCAGATAAATTGTAACCTGGCTCTGCCAGATCTATGTTTAGCCCCAACCTCTTGTCGAGTTGGGGACACACATACATCTGGAAGCGCTCCATTTGAAACCGTCTATAAAAGGGAGGGACATCTGGTATAATATTTTAAGCTGATTGGAGGAGGCTCAAGCAAGTGTCTGCCTTTGATGATTTGTTTTTAGCCAATCACAGTAAATCAAGCTCTTGCAACTCCAGTCTGGAGTAAAACACACATTGTTACCACTAAGAAAAGCAAAACACATCTTTACCATTAAGAAATGTCCAAAGTTCTTACCTTTGCTCATTTTTCAATGAAGAAATTGTCTCTAGTCCTAAAACAGATTCAATAGCCGCTTTTATGCGTACATCCACCAGTGCAGCCATATTTGTTTTGCTTCGCCTGCCTGGCACTTGCTGCCAATCATACCTGAACACCCGCCCCACAGCACATGATTGGTCCGATAAATTTTGGACCAAAATAGATGGTTTTAATGGGAGCAGAACAAGATGGATTTGTGGGTTTGGAAAACTCTAAATCTCGCGAGAATCCATCTTGCAGCGCAAGGTTAGATAAATTGCAGTTAAGCTATAATTCATGTTGTGACTAAAATGTGACAAGAAAAATGAAAATATTGTTTTTGCGTGGTAACCTGTTCTGTTGCATATTAATCGATTTAATCAATGATTAAGATGATTACATGCAAATAGATCACATGCTTCTTCATGAATGATCTCAATGCTTGGTTGAAGTTTTCTAGATGTGTCTGCTGGAACAATGTGCTTCTAGTTTTGTGTTATTACCCTTCTCTTATATTAAGATGTATAATTAGATTAGTAATGTTGTAAGAGATGAATTATAAGTAAAGAAAAGTTAGGAGCAGAGGGCTGGTGGTGCCACAATAATCATTAATATCTTAAAATATACACTATATTGCCCTTAATTAGTGAATACATGCAAATGTGCACATGAAAACATATTTTTATATCCAAGAGTTGTCTAAAATATTTGTAATCTCTTTTGCTCCTTTGTTCGTTTTCCTGTGCTGAGCTATAAGATTTGCCCGGATGTCACAGCTAAATCCACCCGAGCTGCTGATGCCTTTAAGATCCTCCTTCTTGCCCCCAAATTCAGGCTTTTTACTGATTCCTTCCTTCCTTATTTATTCATGTATCATTTATGAAGGCCTCAGTATTGTTGGTAAAGTGGGTATAAAATAAATAAATAAGAGAAAACTGAATTCACACTGTTTTGATTTATCTGGCTGGTTGCTGGTCACCTGTGAGAATGAGGGGGAGGTGAATTGTGACAGATTCAGGACAAAGATTGCTCAGGACAAACTGCACAATTTATTCTTATTTAGACAGGCAAAGTGCTTTTCTGGAACGAGCTCCAATAAGCAGCCACACCTTAACAACAATCTCTTTGTAAGTTACCTAAAAAAAAGCCATAGTAAGAGGACCTGGCAGCCCTGTCAGAGGTGATGAAGGTCATGATGAAGGCCATGTGCCCTGCAGAGCACATGATTTGACACTCCTGTTAGAAACAGTGATGTCATCCAAAGACTGAGACAGCACCCACACGGGAGAGTAGATTTCATTTTCTGGGTCAAGGCTTCTTGCCTCGATGAATCTTGGTTAAAACTCAAAAATGCATTTAACTTTACTGACAACAGAAAAGTTCTTCAAAGAGTAATTTGATCAGATCTGTTTGAAATTTATTCTGCAAAGAGACACTTTCTGAGGATTGTAAAGCTGCACATTTTCCTTCGACATGCGCCACAAGTTCTTTGAAAGCTGCACAGTAAACCAGCACAGGAGACTTGAAACAATGCACAGCACATGGAAGCGCTTTCGTGCTGCTTTTTTGAAACAGACGAAGAAAGAAGTGACCTCATGGTCAGTCAAGCTGCACTCTCAGAGGTGAGAAAAGCTAAAGAGGTTGTGAGAGTTCATCTTACAGTGCTAAAGGGAAATGTCACTGAGTGGACATTAGCTTCTTGCTCCTCTCACTTCCACTTCAAAATGTTAACATGCTAATAACTAGAAATCCGTGTTAATGATGTTATTCATGCTACACGCAAACCCAGACTTGTAGTAGTCCTGCGGCGTTTAAGCAGAGGACTGGTTTTCGACAGTATCCCAGTGAGGATGTGTTCTTTCAAAAAAAAAGAAAAAACTTAGGCAAAGAGAATATGATGAAACTTTAAAGTTTCAGAAAAGGATTTTTGGTCTCTGTGGACGTGGGACCAGATGCTGAATGTCTGTTCTATGATTTTATCTCATTTCCAAACCCTTTGAGCTTTAACAAAGTGTGTAATTTGGAAACAGGAAAACTGATAAGATGCAGTTCCTCTTGGATAACTGCCGTCCTGTCATCATATTGCTTACTGATGTCACTGCACAACTTTATTGTACTTTATTATTCTTATTTCTAGGGGCAAAACTAGCGTCTTCATGTTGAATCTTCAAAGTCTTTAAATGGCTGACGTTCATTTAAAAAAATGAGTTCCTTTCAGATGAACTGACTACATGTTGAGAAGGAATTATCCAAAACAACCAGGTGCACCAAAGACAGCAAACACTCCCAAATGCTTTTACTGTTGTAAATCATTATTTGAGATCTGAGGGTAAATAATGAATGCATTTTAACTGAAAATGCAGGTTTAACATTGCACACCATTAAAAACTATACTCAGGTTTATTTATTCTTATTACTTGTAATTACAGTAATTATCTGTTTTAATGTCACGCTACAAGCTGTAGAAAAATGTGCAGAACTAGAATCTCATTGCAATATATGAAAGTTTCTTTTGTAAACAACAATAAATTTAAGACTTGAAATTAGAAATGTAGAAAACTGAAATGGTAAAACATGACAGTGTTACTGTTTTATAAGAGGAGAGACAAATAGAAACAGTCATATGATATGAGAGAACTAAGACTCATTCAGACTGCAGGTCTTAATGCTCAATTCTGATTTTTTGAGCGATCCGAGGTCGTTCTTTTGGCCAGTGAAATGTGACCTGAATGTGACTTGCTGTTTGAACGGAATGCGTCTTGAATGTGTCACGCATGCGCAGTAGAGGGAACAGTGACGCCACACACATATTTAGCTAAGGGACTTTTTATTTTTCTTTGGCGTTGGAGTCAGGTTCCTTTAAACCCGCGCTCTGCTATTTCTTTGGAAATGTTTTAAACCGCACATTTCAGATAACACCCCTCGAATTTGACCTCAACAAAGCTGTTGAGCTGCCGCGTTCTCCGCGTTGTCCGCCATTATTGTTGTTTTCTTTTCACTTCCGCCTCCTTGATGTAGAATAGTGTTGCGTATTGATGACGTGCAGGTCGGATGGAAGTGACCTGGCGGTTCAGATTGATGTCGCATGACAAAAGATCATATATGTATCGGATATAGGACCACATTCTGAAGTGGCCTGGGATTTGAAAAAAATCGGATCTGTGTCGTTCAGACTGACATAAAAAAAAAAAATCAGATACAGGTCACATAAGGGCAAAATATCAGATTTGGGTCACTTCAGCCTGCAGTCTGAACGTAAATATCTAAATAAAATGTCAAGTTAGGGTCTGTAAAGAAAACACAAGACTGCAGGCCAGCAGGTAAAATACAAGCTGTTCTAATTAGAAACAATTAAGTGCTTAACTGCTGGACAGCAAGAAAAAAAGAAGAAGAAGAAACTAGGTGAAATGTGCTGTACAGTTCTAAACTAAAGGCCTGTGGACGGAGCAGGCAGAAGCAGAGAAACAATAGCAGAACACGGTCAGCAGGACAACAACACGATCTGAAAAGAAACTGTGAAACTGCAGGATGGATGTACTGGGAGGTGCTGATTACTAAATGTGAACCAGGTAAAAAGATGAGAGGCAGGTGTGTAAAGAGCATTAGCAACAGGAACTGAAGGAGACAGACAACAGACAGCTGCTTCTCAGCCAATCAATGCCTGTGAAAACAGAAAGAAAAGCAACTGTGTGTAACGCTGCTTCTGTTACAGTATGTTTGACTTTCACTGGGCAGTATGTTTATGAATATGGAACCTAAAACTGAAAGACCAATTTGTCACAGTTTCGTTTTTACATTAGAAACCAATGCAAATCTTCTTTTTGCTAATAAATACCTCAGAACTGTAAAAGATGTTTTGTTGTTTAACCACAGAGCATCAAAAATCATCATGTTAATTTCTACAAAGATCTCTTGAAATATTTGGAACATGAATTAATTCCAGGTTAGCTGGAACTCTGTTACATTGTGGCTGGATAACAAAAAACAACATATTTAAAATAAAACCACCTACTGGACTAAAGTGATTTTCATCTTTAGTGCCAAATTAAACTATTAGAATGAAAAATTTGCAACTTGATTTCTCGGGAACATGTGGCAGCCGCAGCATGTTAATTTTATTAAAAAAATAATATTAGTATTGTGATGTTAGATCTGGTGAGATTATTATTTTTGGCTGTTTGGCAGCTTTTATTTTGATATAGAAGGTTTTCCCTCCAGCTTCATGGTTGTGATTGGTTCTCTGCTCCACATGTTTTATGTGAGCGTGCGCAGACTCAAAGGCAGAAATAAGTTGACTTACAGAGTTTGTAACCAACTTCATATAACCACAAAACACAATAACTTATATTTAGGATTTGCTGAGCTGGATCTCTGGAAAATCAAGCAAAAAAAACACAGAATGCAAAAATACATACATGAGCAAAAATACTTTGAAACATTGGAACTAGAAATCTTATTTACACAAACCCCACAGAAAACCCACAAACATGATGATTTCACTTTTTCATCTAATCTGTAGCAGCAGAAGGGTTCCAAATACATGCACCTGTTTACCTTCTATACCTGTGGTATAATAAATAGTGTATTGATTGTGTTTTAATGTTGGTGTGTCTAAATGTCCTGAGATATTACACATAAAACAACAAACTAAAGTTTAAAAATGCCAATCATATGTTTGTGCACTTCGATTTAAGGATCAAACTGTGTTCACTTCAGCTCATACAATGTACTGATTTGTCAGAGGACTGAAGATACAACCAGCCATATTCATACCCACATATACACAGGAAGACAGTTTCCTGGAGGAACTGGATGAGGTCTCCTGCTTAATTTGGCAATTATTTTTTGTTTAAAATTTCTCCGCTGGATGGTTGATTCATACGCTGCAGCCGATCTGACACCAGAATCCAGTAAAAAAAATGTGAACAGAGGCTCAAACAGCTGCATCCTACAGGCTTAAAGAGGAAAAAAAAAAACATGAAGATTTAAGAATTACAAAGAAATTTGACTTCAAAGAAACGAACAATAATGCGTGTAGCTTTTTATCTTTTTGTCTCTGCGCCTGTCGTGACTCAGATGTTCTGCACTTCAGTAGACCATTAATAAAGTGCCAAAGAACAACAAAGGGTGACACACGCACGCACGCACGCACACACACACAGAATTAATCAAGAAATTATGTTCTACTGTATTAATACAAGGCGTTTGTCCCTGTAAGAACTACTGGTCCTGACAAGATGGGTGAATATGCCAGAAAAGGTCCTCAAGGGGTAACAAAAACCATCTACATACACACACACAGCAGGTTGTTTCAAAGCGTAGGTTTTTAACACATTTGATTATTCTCTATTCAATTACAAATCATTGTTTGACACAGAGAGATCCCATTCTTCCTCAACCTGGTTGTACAAAAACCAAAGCGCTTTGATTATGCTTATTATGTAAGAAAATGAAAATGATCCCCATGATGTGGAAACCTTTGCAGCCCTCCCAGCGATTACAACAGCACGGACCTTTAATGGGAGCTTGCAGACGGAGCAGGTTTTCTCTCGGTTGTAATTAAAGCTTTTCAGAAATGTAGCCCAGTCTTTAAAGAGAATGTTTCTTAATTGGTACCTTTGTCGCAACATTGCTGCTGTTTGAAAGGATAATAACAGCTGGTCAAAGTAATTGTTGCTTTATGAATTCATTTGTACTGAAACCTTCCCCCTAGAAACTTGTTATTGTTGTGCACTCAAAAACTGCTGCATGTCATTACACAGATGCAGCAAAATTGGGTTTGAATGACAAACAAAATGTGTTAATTTCATCCGATAAAGAAAAATTGGATCATTTGCAGAGAAAGGACCAGAAGAAGAAGAAGAAGTCAGGGGATTTTTGAACTTCACTGAATGTTCAGATTCTTTTTGCCATGTGTATGAATTTGTAAAATTAAACAAGAACAAGCTTGGACTAATTGTTATCCCCCTTTTCATATGCTAGTAAATTTAAAATATTTTAGCCGCTGACAGTGAGTGACAGGCTGGTGGATCTCCCTTCCCCTGCTTCTCCTGTCAGACACACAGAGATAATGAGACAGCACACTTTATCTGGTCTTGATGCGCTCATGTTTTGCTAACCTAACAGAAGGGAAGATGACCTGATTGTTTCAATCATTTTTGCACGAGAAGAAAACTGTGATAAACATAATGTGTTGCTTTAGGCCATGTGCATCATTACAGATGAAACCAATCCATCTGGTTTTATTTTGATGGACAATTAACTGCTGCTCATCTGAGCTTCACACAAACAGTTTCTGTTCTGAAAAAGCTTGATTAGCTTTTCCTGGTCGTATGTTAAACAAACATATCGACCTTTTTAAAACAATTTTTTCTGATGAAGAAATGTAAAAGCGACTGATTTCTTTCAATAAGTGATCATATTTGGTGCTGATTTGAAAAGGAGTTTTGTTTCTTGTGTTTGGTTTGATGTGATTACATATTTTTGAGAGAACCCTAGAACACCAACATTTAGAACTATTTTTACAGCCCTTCTTCAAAGAAAAGATTGTGAATTGGTGCAACTTACTTAAACTGAGGTTAAATTTTCTTTTGTGCTTCAGTCCTGTCTGATTTAAACTCTATTTTTCCAAACTGAGGCTCTTCAGCAATCTATGAACAACTGGTAAGATATAAATTATTTATAACTCTTGCACAGAAATAGACTTAAAAATGGCAGAAAAATTCCTTCAGTATGTGAATATGAAGTATTCTACTGGGCAAGTTTTTGCTACTTTTTATGGAAGTAAACCTGATGACCCTTCTGTTTTTCTCATATTCAAGGATTAAGAGCTGGGAAAATTCCACCTGAAAAGACAAAGTAATTTGTAAAATAGTTCATAACAACAGGAAAAACATCTAAAAATACTGAAATACATTAAATCTACTTTTTCTTATAGGCTGGAGAGACGTTGGTGTACCAATTTACTTCCACCATATGAAATTCATCAATTAAAGGGTAACAGCCTCATAACAGTGAGTCACTAAATGAACGGAAGTTATTGAACCCCGTCTGCAACAAGAAATAAACCTAACAAATTATTGCAAACCTCTTCAGTGGTTGCATCACGCCTCATAGTCTAAGGTTTATCCTGCCTCCTCACATACAACCCCCTGAACAGAAAAGAAAAGAGAAATCCTTAAATGTAGATACATTCAGAGGGGTGAGCTTTTGCACCGACTGCATGTCTAATCAACAACCAACTGAGAGAGTTCTGGCTCATTAAGCAGGCTCTTTGTGCAAGCATTAATAATGCAGAAGCAATGTGAGGGCCATGATGTGCTCAAAGACCTGCCATCTTGTTAATTCACCATTAATTCTGCGGGGTAGGAAAACAGCCTTGGGGGCAGTTGACCCTTTCTCTTTAGGGGACGAAGGTCAAAAAAAGGGTACGTCTTCCCTCAGACCTTCACCAAATCCACCCGTGTCAGAGTGCCGAGGCACAAAATGCCTTCCAGTAATAGATGCACTCGAGTGTAACACTTCATTATGTGTACAATATTTTCCACAACACCCTCACCTCTTCCTGTATATTAGAGGATCATTATGCACATTTTGGATTTCTGCCCTACAGTAAGATTTAAGGTTTGCTTATGAAATCTGTCCTGAACAGAAATTTCATTTACATCTAAAAAACACTTAATGGTAGTTAAACAGTAAACTCAGAAGAAATAACTCAACTCCAGTTACGATTAAGACTTTCACCTAACTCAGTTGAACTTTTTCTGTCCTAACACAGTCACTATCATCTTATCTGACAACATATATTACATCTGAAGATAGACAGAACATTTTGAAGGCGTTTCTGACTTTCTGCTTGTCCTTGTTCTTCCCACCTGCTTCTTAAACCGAAATCAATGTTCCAGGTCTTTCATCCTCTCTGCAGATTACCTCAGCCAGGGCAGAGTTTACTCTATCAAGAGCAGCCAGACTGACTCCAAGCTGCAGCACCTACAGGAGACTCCATAACTGACTCGGCTTCCCTTGGGATGGATAATCCCAAACTAAAACCTCTAGATTCTGTGATTAATGATACGTCTAGTGTTTGTGACCCTTGTTCTTTCGCTGTGATGCCTTGTGTTGAGCTCAGGGAGCTGTGGAGAGCTGATGAGAGAGACCTGTACATTTATGCACGGGCAGAGCAGAACAACCTCTAGCCAAACAGATAGCGCGCTATGGGACCTTTATTAGCAATGAGGTTTGTTCAGCACTGCTTATTAAACGGAGAAGCCTGAGTGCAGCTGCAGAAAATTCCAAACGGTAGAACTGATTTACAGCATTTACAAACAGTTTGGATTTTTGCAAAGTTGACATACAATTCTGTACTTTTTGGTAGTTTAGTGCTGCAATTCTCCAAGTCCATACTCGTGGGTGCCTGACTGGTAAATCGTTCTGAAATAGAAAAATTGACATTTTGGGCAGCTACAATGTGTTACATGCTTCAAAGCCTTAGACAGAAATGAATAAATATCATGAACATAAAACATTTACAAGGTTTCTTTGTTAAGCTCCAAGTTTAAATCAGTTAGCCCTCTTCTGCAGCGTGTTTAGACTTAAACCAGAAGATTTAGTTTGGTTTAATATCATGTTATAGATTCAAACAAAACTGTATGGGTCATGATTTTTAATATCATTCATGTTTCTACATATGTGATTTGATTGCAAAGAATTTTAAACTAAAATTCATGTGCTTCATGACAAAAAGCTGTGTGAATCAGGAAAACCCAAATTGGTGATGTTGTGAAGCTACTTTCAGTAAAAATCTTAAGAAATCAGATCTCTAAAACCTGAAATTAGACACCACCTACAGAAAGATGGTGTGTAAAGATGAATACACTTTTAGAAAACTGTGATAATAACTTTATAATTCAGTTTACCTAAGTACTCTGCATAGTCACAGTTTAACATGAAACCAAAGGTCTGACAGACCGACCTGGAAACATGTGGTCAGGACTCAATACCAGATCTTATTTTACATTAACAGTGTGCATATGCACAGTATGTGTCTATGGACTAGCTCCACATTTAGGCCCCATGATGTTGGTATGACAAATCTTGCAATTTTGCAGAAAGAGATAAGTGAATATTCTGCTGGTGCAACACATCTTGATATTAAAAAACTGCAAGCAGATTCCCTTGTAGTTGTTGGTTTTAAGATCAGATGTACTACGAGTATTAAGTTAAAGGCCACTGGTCCAGTGAGTGAACTGTACAGCATCCAGCTGTGACTGTGTGCAGAGGCGCATTGCTGAGAAACAATATTCCTGCTCAGAAAACTCCAAAAACACTAGAGCAGTAAATCTTCTTACTGGTATATATATATATTTTTTACAGACTATTAACAGAAGATGTAAGAAACCTAAATGTATATCTTTCAACCAAACATAAGGATGTAATGAAGTAAGACCTGTGAGGATCTGGTAGAGTTTTTCGAGGTGCCCTGTTATACACAAATAGAAACTGGGTAATGTTCACATATATATTTAGCCATCTAAGACAGAATACATGGGACAAACTAAAACCACAATGATGTTGCCTCTCAATGGAGTTGCAGTTTTTTAAAGGTTCTGTATCCTGCTATTTTACAGCTTTTAGCATCTTGGATGGGCACATATATGATAAAATCTTATCTTTGGTGTTATATAGTCTTCATTACCTCCGCCAAGGAGGCGATGTTTTAAACAGGGTCTGTCTGTCTGTCTGTTTGTTAGCAGGATAACTCAAAAGCTTATGGATGGATTTTAATGAAACTTTCAGGACAGGTCAGAAATGACCCAAGAAAGAATTTATTACATTTTGGTGGTGATACGGATTACCGTCTGGATCCAGGAATTTTTTAAGGATACGGCTGCTGCCCCTCAAGCTGCCTGAATAAAATGGTGAATAAATTCCTGTGACTCTTGCAGCCAAATGCACAAAACGATGGCGCTTAGTGTCTTGCTTCAGACTCTCACAGCTCGGGGTGTGTGTGTTTAATCTGCAAGGGCAGCACAAACACGCTGGGCAGGTCCTGGTGTAACATTGTTACATCACTATGTTACAGTCAGTCGTTTTCCAAGAGAGACTAGAGCAGCTGCTCAGACAACAGGATTCAGAAGGATTACTGAGAAATGAGTGTATTATGCCAAAAAATACAGTTTTTTTAAAATGAGGAAATACCCTCCCAACATGGTTAAAAGATCCAAAAAGTTGATTTTGCATAATATAGGACCTTTAAATAACAGCAAAAATATCTAATTTCTAAACAACAATCCTGACAGTTAACAAGTGTTTCTGCTGTAATCAGGGGCATGTATGCATCGTTGTCATTATGTAGTAAATACAACTGTCTTATAGAGCAATTTGATACATTAAAACACAAAATGAAGAAAGTGCTATCTTCTGCGCTCTTCACCCAAGACAAATTCCTCATACTGGGCAATAAAACTGATTCTTATTCTGTCATTTAAAATGTAAAACTCTTCTATACCACATTGAACTTTTTCAGGGTCACAGGGAGCTGGTGTCTCTCTTCAGAGACACTCTTACTCTTCAAAAATACACTTGCACTCATGATTTATCCAGAATTGCCAATTAAACTATCCTGTAAACTCCACACATAAGGATCTCAGCTGAGTATTGAACCCAGAACCTTATTGCTGAAAGGCACCATGCAGCACATGATCCCACTGAAGTTGGATTTTGGATCTTTATATCGTTGTTGAACTTTGACTGTGAATTACAGACTTAACACATAGTTTAGATTTGATGTTTTATGCAGGCGCTGTGACTGAAACCATACACCATGCATCACCTCACTCACTACCCAAACAAAGCTGATTGAATTAAAACAAAAATCCACAGTTTAACTGTCAGTTTTTTGGGATATTGAGGAAAGTATGTGCTTCAGACCAAAATCTGCTTTAGTGCTGCTAAAACCTGTTAATTGGAATACTCATCTCCTCTAAAGTGGAAAAAATGTGAGTGCTTGTTTCAAGTGTCATCACTTCACTCTTCAGCGGCTAATCTTCTAAATGAGTTGACTTCATTGCAGCAAGTGCAACGATGAGAAACGGTGCGTTGTTTCAAACGCACCAAAGATTAGCACACAGACAGACAGACAGCACCTGATCAGCTTCTGTTCCTGCATCCTCAAGCAAGCCATCACTGCATCACTAGAACACAAATAACATTCAAGTGCTAATCTTCATCAAAGATTCAGTCACAATCCAGATGTCCCATTTCTTTAACAAAGCTGCTCAGACAAATATTTTTCCATGTTTCCTTTGGATCAAAACATTTCAGGAAAGTCCAGCGTAGCTCAATCAGACACCTATTTCCACAGATGAGCCTAAAGTTAATGACCCTTTTTCTCATCTTGGCTCCTCCTTATTTTCCTCTAAGCAATGAGAGTGAGTGCTTAATCTCCAGAGGAAGCTGTCAGAACATGATGAATAGTACCAGTAGTCTGGCTCTCAAAACCTGCATTAATTTTTAAGCACTTGAACAAATTTTTTTTTAATTTAGAAACGTGGGATGACTGCGGAGGTACCCACAAATCCTGGAAATCTGGAACAGCTGAAAATGTATCAGTTAAAGGGAGAAAGAGAGCCGGACATAAAGACCTGAAATAGGTTTTGTCTTGATCTCCAAACCGTCGACAGAAGCGATGCTGATAACCTGTTCGTCTGCAGGCTGCAGTTTGCAATCTGGGGCCTACTTTTTGCTTTGCCTCATCTTTGATCTGCGAATTAATGAGACACTTGAAAGGAACAATTATCAGGTCCCACGGTTCACTTAAACGACTGCTTTGCACAAAGTTACTTTGGTTTGAGCTACAAAGGGAGGTTTCTATTCTTTTACTGTTTGCTGTGGAGAATTCAATGAAAGAGGCAGAGGGGAGAGATAAAAAAGTCTAAGGAGGCTGTGATAGAGCAGCGAGGGGTGAATAATTAATTAGCTTGAGTAATTGTACAAACCCGAAAATGCACACAGCAGGCCTGTAAATATACATGCTGTAAACAGATAGAAAGAGATGAGAATGAATCTTTTAATAGTTAAAGTCTGCCAGAGCAGCCTGAGTTTGAGGTGCTTGCTTTTACCTCCATGAAAGACCTTTACATTTAGACACAGTGTTGTAATAGAGTCTGCACAGGAAGAGCCCTGGTATAATATATATATATATAAATGCTTCCTGATGAAAGTCACAAAGAAGCCACAAGGCCAAGCCCCGAGTATTTTCCAGGGCAGTTTATTCACACAAAGTAAATACATTTTTTAAACGGCAGTCAGAGAGAACAGTAGCTACGTTTACATGCGCCAAATTTCCCCAATCTGATTAAAATCTTGGTCGATCGGAATTCCCAAATCCCTGTTTACATGGACATTAACTGAAATGATCTGATCATGCCATGAGTACACATGCACCAAGCACTCTGTCAGGTTAAATGAGTTGAGCATGCGCACAGCGAGTTGTCTTTCCGGGGGAAGAAAAAAAAGTAAACAAACTCCGTCCTTTCTGCACGTCTTTCCCGCCCCATCGTGTGCTCGATCTGACTCACGTTATCCCCAATATGGACCTTCTGCGGGTGATTACCTTTATGTTTGGGTTTTTACTGGTCGCATTAACCAAGCTAGAGGCTGAATACATATTGCTACTGCTCCTCCACCACAGGAGAGGAGAGCAGGATGACAGGATGACTGCACCAGCAGACCACTTCTGTTTACTTCCCGCTATGTTTTCTACTTGGGTCTGCGAAAGCGGAAAGACGTCACGCTGAAGTTGTACGCATGCGCAGTGGGATTTTTTCACCCTTTCTTTATGAATGGGTGTATACATGCACGTCTATCCGAATGAGGATCAGACAAAACCACCCCTCTCGATCGGAAGTAAATTTCATTCTGATCAGGCTGCATCGGATCAAAACATTCTGATTGACATGTTTACATGACATTTTTTTTTCCGATTGGGCGTTTATTCCGATTAAATGTGCCCATGTAAACGTAGCTAGTGACTCATGTTAGCTCTTTAGGAAAATCCACTTTGTTTGATTTCAGTTTTATAACTGAAAAGTTAATTCAGACATTTTTAAGAATTCTTTGAAACATTTAATATTTTCTGTCTTACAAGGTTTAAATAGTTTTATGATGTTTTACACTGCTGTTTTTGATCTTTTATGCCTTTTTTCTGACCTACGTGTTTAACTGCTGGCTGAAAACTCAGTTTCTTGACAAAGTGAAATAAATCTAACAGGCTAATTACTTTAATCTCTGTTTACTATTAATATTTTCATTTAATTTTTAAAATGTCGCTAATTAAAATAGGAATGATTGGTTTATGTCGATAATTTCTTGTGTGAGACAATATTATTCTAATTAACTGAATGCAATAAATATATAAAACCTTTTATGACTGATGCAGAGATAGATGTAGTTGTATGTTGATTCAAAGCACATTTTCACTCATGGTAATATTCATACATTAGAGGGAAAACGAAATGTAATAAAACTAATAAAAAGGTTTATCCTTCCTTGAAGGAACTCAAAGAAATCAATGGAGTTAGAGATATTTTGGCCAAATCTTCACTTTAATGTATTTGTTCTTTTCTACAAGTACTCAGAGTCCATGTTGTAAATGATTCTCAATTGCAATCACATTGAATTTTAGCTCAACATCTATAAAATGGACTGAATTGTAGCTGTTTGTGTGTCTGGTAATGCTGATTGATGGTGGCCATCTTGACTTAGATTGACTCCAAGTAGTTCATGAGATGATACAAACACACAAGAAACCAAAACATTATCGATTTTTGTCTCTAACTCTGTATAAGTTCAACAGTAAATAACAGTATGATCTTTATTATAGCTGCAAGTACAAAATTTTCCTTCATAATTCCAGAAATGCCCCACTGTGTTTGTGTGTGTTGCTATTTTAGGGTTTGGCTCTTTAGTTCTTTAAAAAACTTTTTTTTATCAGTGCTCTTTTTGTGACTTTCTCCTGTTTACTCAGACTTCAACCTCCTTTTCAAACAAAAACGTGATCCTTACGATGCGGATATGCTGAATGTTAAATATGTTTGAAATAAATGAATAAAATAAAAGACATGAGTGTCATGTTTTTAAGGTTTGTTTGAATTCCAGACCAACACACGGGACCAGGGAATCAGATTTAGTGGTTTAATATTTACAGTGAGTGGTACAGATAAGTACTGAAATGTAGCCAGACAGGGGAGACGGTCGTGTGGAGACCCGATCTCAGGAACCAGTGACAGAAGAGTCCTCCTAACGGCGCAGCAGACAGCCAGCGCAGAGGCACTCAGACCCAGAGAGATGCTCCAGGTAACAGGACTACAGGAAGGGAAGGAGAGGGCAGGTTAACTCACTGATAAGTTATAACTATCAAAACACAAGCTCAGGCCATGTTACCACGATAAGTTGTGGAACAAACTGGCATCTGTCTCCAGTTCCTCCTCTGCTTAAGTACCCAGCTCTCCTGAGCTGGGTAACGAGCCACACCTGCAGCCACTAATCAGCTGCTGCCACGCCCTGCAATGAGAATTAGTCCAAAAACAACAACACCACACACCAGCTGCTGAGATCCTGACAATGAGCAAATTTAGAAATCCTTCTCCACCAAATAAATCATCTTCCCAAGCTGAAAATCTCCTCGATAAGAAAACATCAGAGTGCACACGTGTCCTTCTTTCCTCTGAGATGTTTCAGGATTGTGAAGTTGCTCTGGTACTTTTTAAAGGGTGTGTGTTGCATCTTTAAATAAATATGAAATATTCAACAATAGGTTTATGCTTTGTTGACATGTTTTGGTGCCACACAGGCGATGGTAGTGAAAAGCCTGGTGTTTACTCAGACATACAATTGGCTGAAATGCTTGTGACCTTTTAGCAAACAAAACACTCAGCAGCATGAAAGTATTTCATTCAGTGACGGGATAGAGGAGCATACGCATCAGATTATTTTCAAGTGTATATTTGATCCAAATAACACCCTAAAGATCTGATTTGCAGTCATAACTCTAAATAAAGTTACATTTTATAGATACTAGCAACTCATTTTGCACCTTGTTTGCTAAAAGTTACTTTAATGATTGACTAACTATCTATTTTGGTGCTAATTATTTTTAAAAATCCTACTTTCTTATCATAATAATAATAATAAACTTTATTTATATAGCACCTTTCACAGATAAAAATCACAAAGTGCTTCACAATTAATTCAATAAACAGCATAAACAGTAAAAGATAAAAAAGAATAATAATCACACCAAAAGTCCAGTCAACCAAAAGCTCGCCCAAATAAAAGTGTCTTCATCTGCCTTTTAAAAGAATCAACAGTGTCAGCCTCACGAAGGGGCAAAGGTAGGGCATTCCACAGATTTGGAGCCACGGCCTGAAAGGATCGATCTCCTCTGGTTTTAAAACGAGTTTTTGGAACCATGAGGAGGTTCTGGTCTGAAGATCGGAGCGAGCGACCAGATATGTACGAGTGAAGGAGATCACAAATATATTTTGGAGCCTGCCCATGCAAGGCTCTGAAGGTCAAAACGAGAATTTTAAAATCAATTCGAAATTTAATGGGGAGCCAGTGCAGAGAAGACAACACTGGCGTGATACGTGACCACCTGCTGGACCCGGTTAAAAGTCTTGCAGCAGCATTTTGGACTCGCTGAAGACGATCAATAGCATTTTTGTTAAAACATGTAAAAAGAGAATTACAATA
>SSNP01000047.1:3563357-3583023 GCA_006937955.1 Pachypanchax playfairii
GACAGAGACTGGTCAAACCAAACACCAAGATTTCTGATGCTCGACTGGACAGAAGAGCCCAAAGAACCAAGGTGACCCACAATAAAAGAAATTTTCTGCTCCGGAGCAATGATCAAAGTCTCCGTCTTATCAGAGTTTAACTGAAGGCAGTTTTCTGTGAGCCAGGTTTTCACACTTGACAGACAGTCCGTTAACTCTGACAGTTTATGCAACTCTGAGTCTTTAAAAGAAACATACAGTTGAATGTCATCAGCGTAGAGGTGATAGGACACATGTTTAAAATGGCTGATGATTTTGCCGAGAGGGCTGATGTATAATAAAAACAAAATCGGACCCAAGACTGACCCTTGCGGAACACCATACAACAATGGGGTGGCTTCAGACATAATGTTATTTGCACACACAGAGAAAGTACGATTTGTCAAATAAGAAGAAAACCACTCTAAGACCGTTCCAGAAATACCAAAGTCAGTGTTCAATCTCTGTAACAAAAGTTTATGATCCACAGTATCAAAGGCTGCAGATAAGTCCAATAGGACCAAAACTGAATACTGACCAGAGTCAGCGGCCATCCGAATGTCACTAGACACTCTTAACAGCGCAGTCTCAGTGGAGTGCATCTTACGAAAGCCAGACTGGAATTTGTCCAACATTTCATTTTGGTCCAAAAATGCAGTGAGCTGCTGCGCGACGACTTTCTTTAGGACTTTGGAGAGAAAGGGCAATTTTGATATGGGCCGATAATTACCGGGCTCCACTGGGTCCAGGTTGGGTTTCTTAAAAATTGGACTTATGGCTGCTTGTTTAAAAAAGCTTGAAACCAACCCAGTAGAAAGAGAAACATTGATGATGCTGACAACGTATGGAGCAACAACATCAATGACTTTGTAAAACAAAGTTGTAGGTAATACATCAAAAGGACAAGACGAGGGTTTCATTTTCCTCAGTAACACCATAACATCCTCCAAAGTCACGAGAGAAAACACAGACCAGGAGCAAGTAAAAGAAGAGACACAGGACATGCTCGCATTAAACGGATTCACATTTTGTCTGATCTCTTCCACTTTTGCCACAAAATATGCTAGAAACTTATTACAGTCATCAATGGTGAAAACAGGCACAGGAGGAGCCGAAGGTGACACAATTCTCTGGATTGTATCAAAAACTACTTTGGGGTTTCGCTTATTCATATTTACAAGGTTAGCAAAGTAGGTAGACCTGGCATGCTTGATCATTTCGTTTAAGGATGCAGTCATCTCCTTTAACTGCAACCTATGGACCTCCAATTTTGTGGATTTAAATAGGCGCTCCACTTTTTGACAAGATCTCCTGAATGAGGCAATCTCTTCATTTAGCCACGGCTGGGACTTTTTAGACAAAACAATTTTTCGCTTTACTGGTGCCACCATGTCCAGCACTGACTCACACTGGTCATTAAAGTGATTCATATATGTTTCTGTATCATGAACATCATCAAGACAAGGCTGAAATTTTTCAGAAAATTGAGTAACAGCAGATTGGTTTATAAAATGCTTCTGACAGACCCTATCTTCAGTGTAAATGTCCACTTTAAAAGACACAGAACAATGGTCAGACACATGAACATCCACCATATTATTATTATTTAACTAATTACTTCAGCTAAATAAATAAAGGATGGCATTATAAAATGATAATTTAAAGGAAGGCAGCAACTCTTAAAGAGGCCCTTCCATTAAAAACGGTTATTCTGAGGTTTCTGTTGAATATTTTAGCTCCACCCTACACCTTCTTACCTTCATAGTAGGTGTGACAACAGGTCAACAACTTCTCTTTCAGTTTTTATCTCTCAAACTACGCAGGTGGCGATAAAACCCGAGTTCGAACGGCCTGTATCTGTTTCGTCACAACTCCTTTGTTTGTTAGTATTCATCAGCTCCCGCAGTTGAAACCACGCCTAGCATGCTGCTGGCTAAAAGCTGTAGCATAAAGACGTAGTAAACAGGAAGACACGACGTCTGACGTTGCCATGCGCAGCGGGGCAGGAAACAGTATACCTTGCTCTGATAGGCTAGTTTGTTAGCCAATCAGAGTCCAGCAAATTCGAACAATGAATATGAACGAGCTGCTGACGAAGCAGCCTGACGGAAGGAGCCGGAACCACCCGAATTTTAACGCAGAAAGATTGAAAGGTATCTTAATAAGTGTTTCCTGATGTTTTTTAGATATAAAATGTTTCATATTACTGGTTAATACTTAAGAAATAACCACAAAGTCCTGAAACTTGTATGAAATGGCCTCTTTAAGTAAACAGTAGTTTTAATGTCATTGAATCTTTTTTCAAACACAAACACAGTGCATGTGCCATTCGAGGTTATGAAGCATGACCTGAGTCTGGACGCTGGATGGACAGCGGGAAACTTCATGTCATTCCGCCTCATTTGACCGTCAACATCTTTAATTACTGTAGATTATTGTCACTGGTTAAAAGCTCCTTGACAACAGCTTGACTAAAGACAGAGATGCTGTTACTTCACTGTCCTTGAATGGATTCAGTTACAGAACGGGTCAAGAGCTTTAGAGAGCAGTCAGATCACAGCAGGCAGGCCCTGCAGCGAAGCTCGGGGCAACTGTCACAAAACGAGACGCTGGAACTTCTTTTAGACATGACACGAGTTCGGCCCCTTTTGATTTGGCAAGCTGTTAGTTAAATTTTAAGTTTTGTGAGTAGTGTGGTAATTAATCAGCAGTCATTAAAGGGACTTAAGGCAAGATTTGTGAAAAACTACACATGCATTTCCAGTTTATTCAATGCTAATGGGTCATGCAGCATTAAAAACACAAAATAACGAGGCCATCCGCATATATGTCTGTTGCCTTGGACACGCTGTGTGCTACATAATGCGCTGCAGTTCGACGTCCGACTTTCCCGCGCAGTTGTAGTGATGTGACATAAATTGACGCTGCATGCGCGTTGCCGACAGCTCTTGAACAGGAAGAACATGGCCGCCGTGGACTTGGATTCAAACACTGAAGGTATACTTATGGATGTTTCTGCAGCCAGCAAACGACCTGCATCCACTCTCACCCCCCAAAAAAGTGGCACCACGAAGAAAAAAAAGACTTTATCAGCGGCATCTCGTGAGTCAAAAAAAAAATATGACCGAAGCCGGGCAGGCACCCGCATAAATATTGGATATGCGTTCGGTTCATGGAGGGAACTTCAGCTGCATTTGGGAGTGAAAACGGATGCTGACATGGCTCATTTCCTTGTGACCAGGTGAGAAAACATTATAGGTCGTGTTTAGAGCCTGATACAGTATGAAAATGATGAGATCAAATCAAATAACAGGGTGGAGAGACCTGACGTGTTAGTTAGACTAAAATAAACAGTTACTCACTTCGTCGCTTGACATGGTGCTTGTTTTTATATAATATGCACAGTGGTCTTGCAGTAAACCGTGACGTAGTAAACAGGATTAGCCTCCCCGGTGCAGTGCTGTGAAGACGAACAGTCTGTAAAGTGTCTGTGCGCGCTCCCGTGCCGGCTTGGCTGGTGGCTGCAGTTAGCCACAGCGCCTGTCGCGGCAGCACTAAGTCAGATTTTGTAAAGTTGCCTTAAAGCAGAACTAAGTAAGTTTTTTCACCTCAATAAATGTTTTCTAGAGTCCCTGTGGGGGTAAACAAGGACTTGGCGGGGTGATTCGTGGGTCCCTCCCCTCCCTCCGGGGTCTGTGTCCTGAAAGCAGCACTTGCAACTTTCAGTGGATCGGACCCGACTAATCTCGCGAGAACAAACCTGCTTTACGGCACTCACACTCACGTACATAAATACAAGCATGAAGCCCTTGCCGTTGTTAGCAACGCCACCCTTAGGAGCGCAAAGATGACAATAATACTCACCTGTCGAGACATTTTCTTGGTTTTGTTTTTCTTTCTTCTTGCAAAAGCGTTCTCTGCGTGTTGTTGTTGGGGGGACGGCGGCGGGGTGGAGGGGGTGGGGGGGGTCTGCGGCGGCGGCGGGGGAACGTTACGACAGTGAGCTTTCACAGGGGACCAGTAGGGGGAGAGCGAGAGCAAAACTTACTTAGTTCTTACTTAGTGCTTTAAGTCCCTTTAATTAAGCTTTCCTATCCACAACTGCTTATTGACTTTTGCAAAACCTTCAGATTTGGGAGAACTTGAAGGTAACGTGTGTTTACAATCCCAGATAAAGAACTGTCCAACTTGTCTCTACAACTTTGTGGTCCAAGCGCAATGTTAGTATAGTTTCTAAACTACACACAAAAAAAGATTTTGAACTGTTGACCCGCAGAGTTCAGACCTCTCTAATAACTAGACATATTGTGCCAAGAATAACAGAAAAAAAGTTTCAGATTTATTAGCTTGTGTTGGCAGCTCAATAAGGAGTGATGCAACACTTGTGACCCTTTGATTTGCTGCTTTTGTCTCTGTATTTATGAAACTCTTAGTTTGTCTCCTCTTGGGAAACATATAACGTGCTTTTTTCAGCCACAGTTCAGCTGCCCAGTGTGCAAATTTGACAAGAAAGACAGAAAAAAAAACAGTCTCACAAAGATCTTCATTCTGGGGATTAAATCCATGTCATCAGACCAAAGGATGACTGGATTCCCTTTGAAGCTGGATAGAACCCTCTAAGAGGAGATGAATGGTAAAAATGGAGAGATATTTTAGGGTTAGCAGCCAGCAGAAAGCTGGCCTCAACTCTCAAGTTCTTTTAAAATGATACCACTAAAACATAAAAAGATGAAATAAGCAGGCATTGTACCTAAAAGAGAACTAGATGACAGGAACCCTCAATACAAGCTAAGGAGTGACAACAAGAGTGTGGACTTGGACTATTTCCCCCAGAAACTCCATTAAGTCCATGGTGATACAGCAGCTCTATTGTGCCCAAAATAAGGCCTAATGGAGTTATGGTATCACAATACACTCCAATCCATGAGAAATTCATTGACGTACAAGCTGTAGAAGGAAGAATTGTAAAAAAAAATCCTTTTTGGAACACGGCCAAAAAATACATTTATACAACCCTTGGTTTGGGATGGAGCATTTTTATTTAATATTAAATCAAGTTAGTGGCTTATTTATTTTGAGAGTTAAATAATTGATACTGCACAGTGTGCACATGTTTTATATGTTTTTGTACGACACAAACACAAAATAACAAATCATTAATCATGATTTTCTAACTTTCCATCTTGATTCAGACTGTTTGGAGATAAAATAACTTCAAGAGTCACCTTGCAGGCTTAAAAACCCAAAGTGACACAAAAGAAGGGTGGATGAAGGCCCGAGGACCCAAAAAACAAACATGTAGAGACAGGTTGTTAGTGGAAACATTATTTCATATTCTGAAACAGACTTGACAGTTCTGTTTTGCAGTAGAGCTGAAAACATCTTTATGACTATATATATTTTTTCCTTATGGGACAATATGATATTTTTATTTTGGCACATTTGCACTTACATTGATTAGCACTCAAGAAATTAATGCCTTTGGTTGTAAAGCCAAAATAATATAAACAAACAACTTCTAAGTCTGTCTCGAGTTATTAAATACACTTCTTTTAACTTTTTGAAGTTGCTGTTTGATTTATGAGTTCTACTTAATACATTTGTGCACAAAAAACATTTTCTAAACTCTTGAAGAAAGTGAAAATAATTGTCTTTAGGGAAGAATTAGAGTAAATGGCTTTCTTGTGTTTTTTACTAATTGGCAGTCTTTGTTGTACCAAGTTGGATTTTCTTGTCAAATACACAGTGATACTGTTAATAACCACCTGATGTAGACCCTTCATCTTCAGCTGGAGACAAAGATGCATTGATAACTTCAGTCACAATTTCATTACCTCATAGTTCAACAGGGTTTATTATTAGACTATAACTTATTACAGCATCACAAAATTTTAGGACAGCTGAGCCCAAAGTCTCACAGGTCCAGTAATTTGGCTGGTGTTTGATAGTAAAATGGGAAATAAGATGTGATTCAGCAGAAGATCAGGGATAGAAAGACACTGATAAGTTTACATCCGAGGATGTAAAGTGAGATAAAAACTCTCTGGAAGATTGATTTCTAAAAAAAAAAACTCAAGATACTTCTGAACTCTCCCTGTAGATGAATTTACAAATCTTTTTTTCAATTATGACCATTTTCCACCCTAAGAGTTATCAACTTATCAATAGTCCAGACTCAAAGCAAAGTATATAGAAACAATTCAATCCAATATACGTATGTTATAAAAATCAAGGAATTGTAAAGGGCCAATTAGCAAAATGTTTTCTAACCAATGAAAACAGCAGGTTGTGCTGAATCATCATGTCAACACAATCCCCCATCCTGACCAGTAGGAACTGGTGAGAGTAGAAAGGAACGTCTGCCTTTTAACAGAAAGAAGCCTCCAGCAGAACCAGAACCAGGATAAGCAGCCTTTACTGACTGGGTTCTGAGAGGACAGGAAAGACCCAAGGAAAGAAAAGAAATGTAGTCAGCATGTCTAGACCAGAAGGGAACATATGTGAGAATACTATTTATTGACTTTGGCTCCTCATTTCTTACAGTCATCCCCAGCAGGCTAGTCATCACCTGGACTGGATCTCAAAAGCTCCTTGAGTCTTTACACAAAAGTCTTTCTTTCTAATCTCACAGTCAGACACAGCACACAGCTTCACCTCAGTCACTTCATCAATGTAGGGGCACCACAGGGCTGTGTCCTGAGTCCAGTCAATTTATACCATTTACTGAATCCCCACAGACCCAATAAACACAAGAATTACATTTGCAGATGATACAGCAGTGGCAACAATTACACCCATTACTACAATACTGATAGACTGGTGCCTGCACAGTAACTTTACACTCAACATCAAAAGGACAAAACAATGGATTATGAACTTCAGGAGAC
The DNA here is from genome assembly GCA_006937955.1 of Pachypanchax playfairii. Taxonomy (NCBI): domain Eukaryota; kingdom Metazoa; phylum Chordata; class Actinopteri; order Cyprinodontiformes; family Aplocheilidae; genus Pachypanchax; species Pachypanchax playfairii. The sequence goes on from SSNP01000047.1 coordinate 3,570,263, forward strand.
ACTGTGAGAAGAATCATGTCTGTATAACCATCATAAGAGATGAGGTGGAGAAGCTCACCAGTTTCAAGTATTTTGGAATCAACATTAACGAGGACCTCACATGGTCAGCTAACAGTTCAGCCCTGGTAAAAAAAAATACCCAACAGTAGTTCCACTTCCTAGACACACTTAAATGTTGATAGATCATAAAAGTCTCAACAGAATCATATAAACATTAGAAAAAAAAACCCTGTCTCAGAAGAACACACTGCCTTTGCAGAACTGGGAACATTTGAAAGTATTAGTCCCGCCCCTGTAACTTACTGTTTTCTCTGCTGTGTTCTTGGAGATGCACTTTGTGCATGAACCTTCACACCGAAAAACTATTACCATAGAAGAGTCATCACTGAATTGAATAGGACAGAATTTATGGCAACTGAACCTCTGTTCCAACTGTAAAATGTGGAATATTGTGTGATAATACAACAATTGTCCAACAGTTTCAAGTGTGCAATTACGGGACATCTGTGCAACCCTTTTTTAATGCTGTTTAATGACTCTCTCTTATGAGACATGAGTGTTTGGATGACTGTCAGGCAGAAGGAATAATGAGTATGCATGTTCACACTCACGTCTGTTGCACGTTGTGCATGTGAGCAGTGTGTGTGTGTGCATGTGACTTCTTATAGTGCATCTCTGCTGCTTTTTATGTACTTGTGTATTTTATTAGTTTTTAATTACTTTTTGCTGTCTCTGAATTCAGACACAGCAGAGCTAAAATTCCAATGTACATTGTAGTTTGGACAATAACAAAAAAGGCCTCCAATCATTTGTTTATTTATTCATACATAAATCCAAAATAAAAATAAATCATTCAAACCCCTGATAGGCAAAGATTAACAAATTGATAATCAATTAATTATTAACCTGAAGATCAGAAAGTTACTCTTACAAAGACAGTGGCTCTAGGGCTTTGGTTTGTTTGTACGACATGAACCTGATGGTATTTTCTACAAGGTATTACTTCAAATAAAGCTGATATTTAAATGATATTATCCCAAATGTTTAAATATTTCGAGGAAAAGGCTTGTTTTTTTCCATCTGCAAGTAATCTGGAGTAATGTATTTTCAGAAATGTAACATAAGAGTCAAAACTATGATTTTATCCACAGAAAACTACTTAAAAAAAATCAATTTATAATCCAACATTAGGTAACTCATCTCACACTCTATTCTGATATGTTGCTACAGGAACCCAGAGGAGACAAATCAACAGTTTATTTAGTGTTGTTGTCAGTAGGGAGTATGCACAGCAAAGCATTTTACAATTTCAACTGCTAAATGCAACAACGCCCCATGTGAGAAGTACTTTCAGTAAGCATCAGACAGTTATAGAACATCCTCTTCACCTACTTTACCCTGCAGGATGGGAGGATTGGGGTGGGGTGGGCATGGGGAGATGTGTGTGTGTTAGACAGTCTCCTATCTCCAGCTGTAGGAGTTACAGGAGGCAGGCTGGACCTGCTTTCGAATTTCATTTCTTATTTTATCTGTTGAAAACGCTTGAATTCACAAAACACACTCCCTAGTGTTGTGAAATAAATCACACTGCCTGAGCCATTTCTCAGGCCATAACATTTGACATGTGTCTTTTTTTGTCAGCCAAATATCATTAATGTGGAAACTAAAATAAAAAACTGGTTGAGATTCAAATTACGTTTGAAGATTCAGATATACTTTAAATCTCTAAAGCCTGAAACATTTTTTCAGCTGTTTCTTAGCTGAAAATGATGTTAGACTAATTATATTAATTTTACTGTGTAAATGTCTAATAATTTGGCAATAAAACTGATAAATACCACATGCAGTATTTCAATCATCCTCTAAAATACATATACATGATTTGATACAGCAGTGTTTTTGATGAAAGTACTATCCTGTTAAAGAGGCCCTTCCATAAAAAACAGTTTTTCTGAGGTTTCTGTTGAATATTTTAGTTCCACATATGTTCTTACCTTCATAGTGGGTGTGAAAACAGGTCAACAACTTTTATTTCCAACACCAGGTGACAGTAATGAGCAAAATCCCAACCCTGTCACTTCCACTAACCACCACAGGGGGGCAGAAACGAGTATTATCCCTCACTCCATCACACAGAGTGGCAACGTTCAAGAGACTCAATGTCCAGTTTTTCAACTCCAAGTGAAAAAAATGCGTCCTTGTTTTTCTTCAGCAGAAGCTAACTCAGGCGATGATGCTGCTCGCTTTGAAGTGGCTTCTTCATTGCTTTCTGTTTAATAAACTAGAAAAACTTTGCTTGAAAAGTCTCTACAAGCTCTGCTCACGCGAAGGCCGGAAGGTGAAATAAATGTTACTCCCTGAGTGCGCAACACTCCCACTCCCCCTGCGCTTTGAGCAGCAGATCTGGAGCTCAGCCAAAAACTGGCTTATACTCACTCTAGTGGTGGAAAAAAGTACCACAAGTTTACAGAATGTCAAAAAATTTAAAAAAGATCAATAACTTTTTTGATTAAAAATAAATCGAATATAGAATTATTGCAAACAACATGTTGTTTTTCTTTCTAATTATGGTATTAGCTTATTTTAAAAATTCTACATATTATGCCTGTAAAGAGGTAGAGTTTGTCGATGTAGCAGTTCTCACACATTTGGTGTTGAAGTGTCAAAATTCAATGAGGGCAAATTTGTTCAGTTCCAGTTTCCCATTGGAGATAAAATATAACGTATGTAAAACGTATAGTTTATAGAAATACAGTAATTGAACTCCTAAAATCACACAATTTTCAGTGTAACTACACAAGAATGATTAAGTGTAAAAACAGAATAAAACAGAGTCGCCAAATGGGAAGTTTTTCAGTTTGGAGATTGAATTGCGTGATTAAAAACCTGCTCCTTTGACCTGTCAGGTCATCCTGCAGTGGGTGTGAAGGATAGTCTGGTATTATCCTTCAATGACCGATTTTACTCTTCCACCAACCTCAGCAAGTCAAGTTAAACCAACACACAGTTACTAATGACACGGGCCCTGGCATGGCATTAAATAATGCTGAGGATACAGAGCTGCGGCTTGTTGAATCGTCTAAGTTTAAAGAATAAGACAAAATGTCACCAGCTGCAACAGGAACACAATGAAGAGATTACCCTGATCAGTTCCAAGTGCCAAACATTCAGCTTCAGCACTTTCTAATGTCTAAAACCTTCTGGAAAGATCTGGAAGCTTCCTACAGCTCCTGCTGTCCCTTTTTGTGTCTTTTTTCATTTATATAATGTTGCTTTTGAGTCTTACAGAAAATCTTAAGCTCCACTATGCTTCCCACGCTTGTATGTAAAGTGATGCACAGAAGAAGGGAATGGTGTTGTTCTTATAATAAAAATTTCACTTTATCCATTCAAGCATGCCCTAACACTGAAACGCTCTTTGACAGAGTGGCAGCAACCAAAGGGATGCAGTATTCATAGCTTCTGTCTCCAGGAGAGCAGATAAACTCAGACTATACTTAGAAGCCAAATTGTGATTTGAAATATGACATTCCAAACAAATAAGTCTTTGCCTCCCTATTGTTATCACAAAGGAAGATGCATTTAGACTATTTATGACCATAACCTGCACGATATGAAATGTGTTTGACTCCATTGGCTTTTACTTGACTATAAAGTTGTGATATTTGGAACGTGATTTACTAGATTTAGAGAATGCTAAATATAGCAGCTTGAACAGCCTTCCTTCATCTAACTTCTGTGTTATAAACACAGGAACTCTTTGACTGCTGTAATCAACAAGAAGTTCTGTTACCTCTACTTTTAGCTTGATTAGCAAATAATTATTATTTTAATTCACCATATTTAGCTAAACAGATATGACTCTATTCTATGACTCTGATGATTCAGAAAAATAAAACAAATCTTTGGGAAAAGTGTCACAGATTTCTGTTGAAAATATTTGTAATTAGTTGGTAACGGAGTATTTGACCACGTTTAGCTCCCATCTTTGTTTTTAACTCACTCTTTATGGTTTTTGCTTTATTAAAGCACCAACTCTTTGCTGGATCAGACAAACAAACTCCTTAGGTCAGGAGGTGTATGCAGGCTCATGAAGACCAGGAATCTATATGATGATGTTGTGAGCAACATGTTCACATGTTCATGTGAATAAGTGGAATAACATCAGTGCATTGTCTCTTGGCTTTTAGCAGTTTTTGTGTGTATTTTTAAAGAGGCCCTTCCATTAAAAACGGTTTTTCTGAGATTTCTGTTGAATATTTTAGCTCCACAGGTGTTCTTACCTTCATAGTGGGTGTGAAAACAGGTCAACAACTTCTCTTTCAGTTTTAATCTCTCAAACTACGCAGGTGGTGATAACACCCGAGTTCGAACGGCCTGTATCTGTTTCATCACAACTCCTTTGTTCGTTAGTATTCATCAGCTCCCGCAGTAGAAACCACGCCTAGCATGCTGCTGGCTAAAAGCTGTAGCATAAGACGTAGCAAACAGGAAGAGACTACGTGTCCTCTTGCCATGTGCAGCGGGGCAGGAAACAGTATTCTTTGCTCTCATAGGTTAGTTTGTTAGCCAATCTGAGTCCAGCAAATTCGAATTAATGAATATTAATGAGTTGCTGCCCGAAGCCTGACGAAGCCAGCTGAATTTTGACGCAGATAGATTGAAAGGTCTGTTAGTCAGTGTTTCCTGACGTTTTTTAGATATAAAATGTTTCATACTACTGGTTAATACTTAAGAAATAACCACAAAGTCATGAAATTTGTGTGAAATGGCCTCTTTAATCTACAGTCACATAATTGAAATGTGCCAGATTAGCACACACAGCTGCCTTCAGTCACTGTTTTCAACTGCATTCATAAACACTCTTTAAATGTAAATTTTCAAACAGAATATGCTCTTTTAATATCGCAAGCATGTGTTTATGGATCCTGATTGAAACATTGTAATTCATGAGTTTATAAAATACTAATTGGAGATCAATAAACAGCTACAAGCACTGACAAGTCTTTAAAACTGTCTACTGAGTGTAAGACATCTGTTTGCAGGTACATTGAGATAAACCATCTCTCTGCACTGGGATCCTCAACACAAAGTCAGAAAACACAAGAAAGAGGATCAAATGTTTATGTTTTAATTGATTTAAGCTGAAACCAGCTCTAACAGGAACTGCTTTCCCACATCAACTCAACTTACGTTACATATAAAGTACAAATGAGAAACATTGTGTAAGTATGACTGTATGAATGAGAAACACATTATATGGTTATCAGAGTAGTAGAAAAGGGTTAAAAAGTGCTATACAAGTCTGGACCATTTACCGTTTCTATAATAGAGAACTTGGCACTATTTGAAAAGGTCTGCAGCATATTTTCAAGCATTCTAAAGACTTGTACTGAAGTCCTGTGTCTGTCTCCTTTGGCACATTTAGGACAGTTCATTTCCAGCGTTTACTATACTTGGCTCCTCCTTTGCAAAGTTTAAAGGGGGCTTTTTGTGTGGAGATGCTGTAAACTGTCTGGCAACATGAAAAATTAGTTCAAGCAAAGTGGGACACACACAAAGACTCGTGCAGCTAGTGCCTCTTTTGTTTAATGCTTCACTGCTTCTCATGAACACGTCTCTTTTCTCTTTTCCTCTCTTGAAAATCTGTCTTAAATTGGAAACCAAAGAAAACACTAAGACAAAGTCATATCATTCCTCCACCCCTTCAAAGCCTTCTACCGGTAATCACACATATCCTGACAGAACCTTGAAGGATTTGGTCATGAATAATTCACGCTTTACATACATGCAGGGAGAGGAGCTTTAAAATTGCATGTACTTTGCATCTTGTAATCCACCATCTCTATTAGAGCTCTGAACGCCACATCTGACTAACAAATCAAATCTGAAATCCTTATTAAAGCTTTTTGTTAAATAACAAAGAGCTTCTAACTGTGAGCATTGCAGTGTTTTGTCCTCAGTCTGTATTGATATGTAATGTTTGAAGAAATGCATCACATTTAGGATTATTTGAACACATTTAGTGTTTTTAGAGATGCGGGTTTTAAAGATAGCGTAAGTGGGCTTGTGCATCTTTAATCCTGTTATTATCCAAATACGACCTGTTTAAAGACTTGTTTTATCTTTTTTTTAGTTTTTCACCCTCACATGATCTCTATAGATCTTCATATCTCCTCTCTTAGCCAAAGGCAGTAACATTAACTTTAAATTGAATCTGTATGAACTTTTATGAGGAAATTGTTAATGAGCAAATGAGAATCAGATTCAGTATCTTCAGGTTTGGTGGTACAAGATAGTGGACAAGGTCCTGAAGATGGAGCCGAGTGTAATAAAGAAACTGGATTGAGTTGAAAAAAAAAAAACTTAAAATAAAAGAAAAATTTTAAATGACCTTCAGAGAGTCTAAAGAGAACTCTAAAAGAATCCAACAATTTCTGGCTGCTTAGAAGGAAAATAAAGATAATCTGGTTTAAAGCGTTTATATAGTTCTGCTCAGCCTACAAATTATATATTTTTTCTTTACTGTTACTTATTTTACATGAAACCATCTGCGGTAAGACCAGGACATTCAGGTTTTTATCTCAGGATGTTTTCTGAATCTCTTCTGGAGAAGAGATGTAAATAAACACATCTAACATGAATCAGTTCCAGGAAATTATATAAAAATATCATATATTTGTTCACAGTATCTAGTGCTGTGGAGTGTTTATGCCTGACACATTTATAGCTCAATAATACATTTATTGTTACTCATTTAGTGGTGACTTGTTGATCATATTTGAACTTGAACTGTATTTGAAAATATCACGTAAAAATTCTTATAATTTTTTGCAAAAATATACATCTATATGGAGGATTTTCCCATATTACCTCAATGTACAAACTACATCCCTGCAGATTTTTTTTGGGGGGGGGGTTGCTTTGAGAATGAAATGGACCTAAAGATTTTGGTTAGTGTTCAGAGAAGCCAGTAAGTTGATGTGGATTCTCTGTCTTCCAGAATCCAGCGATCCTTTTGAAGCTTAATCTCAATAACAACTTAGAAACCTGAAACTTCAATCCTTAATAAGAACTGACGAACCCTCTTGGATGAAAGGCGAAACAAGAAAAACAGGAGTCCAAGTGCCTTTTTTAATAAAAAAGTCTTAAGATTGTTGCAACCTGGGCAACTGAAAATCTAAACCATTTTATTGCTCTGCACTTTAAAAGAACACCTTCACAATGTTGCAGGAGTTTGAGAAGCTGTCAGACCCCGGAGCAGGACACCAGGTACTCAGTGATTTGAGATGAGACATATTTGGTGAGCAGCCAGATCCAGACTAGAGTCTAATCAGCCAATGGGACAAACTGCCTCTAAAAGACAATCCTTTATCAAACAGAGGATGAAGTGACAAGTTACCCTGGTAACAGGAGGTGGAACCTATAGAGGAGGCAAGATGGATGCAACATTTTTGAAGATTTTTAGAAGAAATCTTTCCACTTTTAACATGAATCACACAGCATCATAACAATCTAACAAAGCTTACAATATAAGGAACAAACATAGATCACCAGATTCTCTGACTTGAGCTTCGCTGAGTCTATCGAGAGCAGATGACCTAGTTTGTAATGTCTCCATGCTCATAATGAAGCTAAATTTGCACAGTGTACCACACCATTTCCATCCCCTTGTTTGTGTCTTTTACCTTTAATCTGACTCACCATACAAGGAACATTTCATTTAGAATTAACATGACACTGAGTCACATTATGATGCATCCGCTTTGATTTGTGCTGCACTGGCCACAAAGGTTGCTCTGCACTCTATGTTCTGCCTCTCCAACGTTTTAGCACAGAGTGTTTTTAAACATGTGAGGGAGCGTTAAGAGGGTTGAGGTTCAAACACAGTCCCCGCATGAGATCAAAGGCCATTAAATTATAATTTTTCTAATTACAAAATGGCTATGATTTGCTTCAGTGTGTGCACGCCTAAAGAAACTTCATGGAGATGTTAATTTTACTATAAGACATATTTTATTTATGCAAGCATTTATATTATGGGAACAGTAAATCCAAGACATTTGAATGTCACGCTCAACATGTTGCCAAGTGCGTTACAGAGTCTCCTGCTAACAGATCCTGAGGTGTAAATAAACAGTTTTCTTCTCATATATTATAAACCAGTGAGTCACTGCTTTCAGATGAACTGTCATTCTTTGGCAATGAGGACATACTTTTTTTTTTGCCTGTGATGCTACTGTCCAGATACAATGGTCACTGTTGCCAGTTTGACGTCAATAACAATTAAGTTTCTGTTTCTTTTGTATATCTGAGGAGATTGACTCAAAGAAAGTCAGAGAACACTGAGTTTTACATTCTTCCCTTCGATAAACTTCTAAAACTTTTAAAACGAGGCAATTCTCTTTAAGTAGCTGCACACTGAGCCTCAAGAAGCTACTATGACTTTTTTTTTTGTTCTCTTAAAGCCTCTCTTAGGAAATACTTATTTACAACTAATCTTCAGCTGCAGATTTGTTGGGAAGGGAGCATAATGCTGGCTGGATTACCATTCTATCAGCATAATAAAAGAGCAAAACTGTTAGTAATTGCATCCTGGAAGTTGCAAATAACTATGTTAACAGGCTGAATTATTAAATAATTTTATGTTAAGACATTTACCCTAAGGTCCACATCAATATTTTTTTATTGTTATTATGTGTTGGTGGGGTTGAATGGTGGTGCAGTTCCTTATAGATTAAAAAATATGCATGATGGGTTAAGTTGCAACTCTAAATTGGTGCTAGGTGTGAGCGTGTGTGAATGGTTGTTGGTTTTCATGTTGCCCTGTGATTGGCTGATGATCTGTCAAGGGTTAGACCCCTCCTCTCGCCCAATGATGTCCGGAGACAGATACCAACTCCCCACGGCCCTGAACAGGAACAAACAGACAGAGAAAATGAATGAATATGTAAGAATATGTGTGGGTTCTGGTAGCAATTATTCAAGATGTTTTAAAAGCATTTAAATTTTAACATTTGGCATCAAGCTAACAGGTGCATGACATATAGGGTTTGGTATAGAGTTTCTTAATAAACCTTCCTAAACCTTTACAGAGATACATGGTGTCACTGTGGGCCTAGAAAGGCTTGTCACATTGTCTTATCACTGCAAGTCATTAAGAGCATTTTAAGGCTTTCTAATGTGTATTATTTATACCTTATTAACTTACTGCAGGATTGTCACTGAATCATGTTTGAATCCTAAACTGCAGCCAACCATGAGGGGGCACTTGTTTTAAAGCCAAAAAAAAAAAAATCTGAAGTGATTTTAAGCAAAATATATACTTTTAATAAAATCTAAACACTCATCTTTCCTGATCTACGAGTTGGAAATTCTAACTTAAAGCAGAACTAAATAACTTTTTCCGCTTTTCCCACCCAGTGGTTAAAAACGGAATTACAAGTGTCTTAACAACCGTGTCTCAGACGGCCATTTCTTGAACTGGCTTTGCAGATAACAATAACGTCAGACAAGGTGGCCTATTTTGCTTCCTATTTTTAATGCACAATTATTATCAGTGCAGAAACAAATAAAAAGGTTATTTCTTGCTACTCTTTTAGATTGTTTTAAACAAACAATACAAGGTCACAATGCAAACTTGATTTCATAGCTTCTCTCAGCTCATTCCAATGAGTGTAGGCTTTACCGATGTTTACTCTGGTTTTAGCTCTTTCCCTGTCTTGCTCACGCTTTCTTTGCCTTCACTTTGAAAAGTAAACTCCGGTCAGTAAACCGAAAAAGCTAACAGTTAGCCTTTATAGTAGTGAATAGTGACCGCTGTTGCAACAAGCAGCAAAGGGAACCGCCCACTCATGGCTGCGACTTGGAGCACTGAAGTTGTTCAGTCTATTGGAGGGTCCAGAGTGTCTAATATAAAGCTGAACATGTTTTTTGGTTAGTATCCACTTAGACAAGTTTCAAAACAGTAGCTTAAAGTTTTAAAAGTTACTTGGTACTGCTTTAAATAAAAATGTATTTACTTATAAGGTACTGTTGTTGTGTTCTTTTGTACATTTAACATCAACTCTGAACAACTTGTGGTTTGTTTGGCATCTAACACTGTGGAAATTCTGGGTTTGATAATATTCCAGTTAGTGATAGTGACATCTATATAAGACTGGGTGTTTTTTTTTTTCTCAGACTGCAAAAAAAAGAAATTCTCTCATACAGAGGACATTATGCAAAGAGGTACAAATAACACACCTCAAGTCAAAAACACATCTGCTTACAGCCGACCAGACATGCAGGAAGTGCAACGCTCCATCAACTAAAGACTTTATCTCCATCCTCTGCTGTGATCGTATTGCCCTTTGGGGCCTAAGTATCTCCTCTGCTGAAGCATAGCGGCCAAAACAGAATCTTCCCCTTGGATTAGGACATCACTGTCAGTGAAAGCCCTGCTTTGCTCTGATGGACTTATTAGTAGGATGTATGTCATTGTGAGACTCTGCAGTGACGGCAGGGTATAAAATTGAGTAGAGTGTCTTGCTGCATTTCTTTGCAGACTGAATAAAACATGCCATCATCATATAATGAAAAGCCTCAAGAGTAGAATCGGCACATTTACAGCCGTGTTCTCCTACATTTGCCTCATGCATAAGAGGATTTTCTAGCAATCATATGAAGATTTATGTTCTGCGTAATTTCTCAGTTACGGAAGACACAAACCGAGCAATTCAGCTGAAAATCGTTCAGTTAAATTGTTCAACGTATTCACTGTGATGTCTTTTTACATGTAGACAGTGTGAATAGCAGATTAAGCACAGACCAAGATGAGCCACACTTAGTTTAAAAATGTCAACAAACAACAATCTTTTTATAGAAAGGCAGTTTCCAGTTATTAGCCGTGTTTTCTCAGAAACAGTCGGGCTTTATGGGAGTTTGCTTGTCAATCCAGCTTAGTTGTAGCTGGCAGTTAGCAAACCACTGATTCAGATTAATAATAATCTTTTGGCATCGTGTGAATATTTGGAAGAAAAAAGTTTGTACTTTTCCCAAATTTTTTTTTCGAATTTATTACTTTTTAGGATTCATAAAAAGAATGAATTCAAGTTCTTCCTTGAAAAACTCAGACTAATTTTCAACCAATTTAAAGTCACAAGTACTAGAAGGTAAAAAACAAACGGAACACTCATTCAAGAACCCAATTTGCTCTTGCTCAGGCTTGATGTCATTATAAACACATATATAGTGTAACTACTTATCTACACTGTAAAAAATGTCCGTAGATTTAACGGTAAAAAGTTGTAAAACCATGGCGGTAAAAATCTGTAAAGTGTTAAATGATTTTATACTGTTAAATTTATTTTAAATAACTGTAATTAAATAAAATAGGCAAAAATATAATTTTTACATATTTTCTCTGAAGGAAATACATTTCCCTGCCGTAAAAATCTATTCCATTGTTTTTTAAACAGAAATTTCCAATAAAATGTATTACAGTAAAACACTTTAATTCTAGCATTTATTTTTTCTCAATAATACGGTTATTAACTGCTGATTGGTTGTTCAAATAACAACAATACTCTGTATTATCTTTAATGTCTAATACTGTAATTTTTGCATTCATTGAAAGTAAAAATCCAAATTCTAAAATCTAACACACAAGCTTGTTTTTATGAAAATGGAAACGGTACCTCACACTTTACATTCAAAATATGTACAACATCATCATGTATTTTATGTAAAGAATACAATTATAAAATGTAAAAGTAACATACTATCATCAAAAATTGATTTGAATTTTAATATGAAAAACTTTAAAATTATGACAGTAAAAATCGGTAAACTGTACAACAGTTTAATATTGTGTAATTCATTTTCAATCACTGTAGTTACATAAGATAGAAAAAAGGTTGGGATGGGCTCCAGCATCCCTGAAACTCTGAATTGGATTAAGCGGTACAGAAGATGAATGAATGGAGAAAAAACGGTGAGTTTACATCTTTTCTCTAAAAAAAATACATTGTCTTACTGTAAGGCCTGTGTAATTGTTTATATAACAGACAACCCCCATAATTATAATCGTAAATTCATTGCAATTTTAACATAAAAAATTATTAACTGCTAAATGGTTGAGCATAACAGTATTCCATGATTTTTTTCCACGTTACGCTGTAATTGTAACAAATTAACTTATCTTTTATATATCTTTTTAAATAGAACATGTTGAATGGGTTCCTATCAGGAGATTTCATAGTGAGCTATTTTTCTGTGGTTCAATACTTATTGGATCTAAAAGCTGTTGAAAGTTACCTGATCCCATAACATCCATCAACGTACAAGGTAGGATTATGAAAGGCTCCTTGCATTCTAATAGGACTGCTAATCTGTCTTTTTTTTCCTTTTTTTTTTTTTTGGTGGTGTTGTTTTTTTTCCAATTACAAAAGGCAAATGCATCATTTTGTTGAAACTATAAGGAAAATCAGAAGTTGTTTAGAAAAGCATCCCAAAACTTATTTTTACTTGAGGGGAGAATCTGCTGTCTGGAGCATCATTTCACAGGAAAGCGCTCAAATTCAAACCGGCCAACCAGCGCACAGCATCTGTCTCCGGTATACGGGCACTGCACGTTAACACTGTGAGCTGCAGAGGAGTTTTACCTTGCACCGCGGCGGCACCTTTGCATTCTTTTAGACGGAGTATTGACCTTCTAAGCGTTGGAGATTTTTTTTCTTTCGCCACTGCATCTTTACAGTTTCAAAGGAGTTTTATTTGGA
>SSNP01000047.1:3590121-3610177 GCA_006937955.1 Pachypanchax playfairii
TTTTTTTTTTTGGCTATCTTTGTAGATGAGTGAAATTTGATTCTGTGAAAAGCTAAATTGTGTGTATACAGACATAATATCCTAGAACTGTACTGAAAACATATTTTCGAAGTGCGCAAAGTTCTGACAATAGAACACATGTTGGCAAAATAGTAAATTGGCTGTGGTAATTGTTTTGTACAGGAATTAAAATGTCTGTTCATAAAAACATCAGACAGATTGTAGCACAGCCTGTTTAAACCATTTTGCTTTGTTTCTCCTTGTGTTTCGGGATAACGCAAAAGTTAAAAATTTCCTATGTCCCCTAGGTCTCAATAGGTTGGGATTTCTTAGGAGTTTCTTTTCTCTCTTGCTGTTATTGAGGCAATTGGATGTGAAATGTCAGGTAAAAATGGAAACATCTTGTTTTACTGCCTAAAGACTGTTAAATAAAAGGTGTTCTACATTAAAAAAATCTCAGGTTTATATTTTTGTGGTACATTTAGTCATTTAAAAAAGCTCATTCATGCTTGCCTTGTTAAGCTCAAAATACACAATTATTTAAAACACTACACCGTGGTATTCTTGCATCCAGAACTTTCAGCATTTGACTTATAGAAAAAAAGTTATGTAACTGTTATTTTGAAGAGCTACTCTGTCAACACAGTTCCCGTATTTGTGCTGTAAAAGGAGAAAATGATTTGGTGCCATGTTTTTATTTTTATGGGAGTTTTTCTGAAACCACAGCTGTATGCATTTTGCTGTAAAAAGAGAAAGTATTTTGGTGCCGTATTTTTATTTTTACCAGAGTTTTTCAGCAACCACAAATGCAGGCATTTTGCCGTAAAAAAGAAAATGTTTTCATGCCGTATTCTTACATTTACAGGAGTTTTTCAGCAACCACACCTGCTGGTATTTTACCGTATAAAAGGAAATCTTTTGGTACCGTATTCTTATATTTACGGGAGTTTTTCGGCAACCACAGCTGCCGGTATTTTACCGTATAAAAAGAAATCTTTTGGTACCGTATTCTTATATTTACGGGAGTTTTTCGGCAACCACAGCTGCCGGTATTTTACCGTATAAAAAGAAATCTTTTGGTACCGTATTCTTATATTTACGGGAGTTTTCGGCAACCACAGCTGCCGGTATTTTACCGTATAAAAAGAAATCTTTTGGTACCGTATTCTTATATTTACGGGAGTTTTTCGGCAACCACAGCTGCCGGCATTGTACCGTAAAAATAGCAGTTTTTTTTTTACAGTGTAGCTGGCAACACGCTTTGGCATTTAACATTATTTCATTTTGTTAAAGCTCCCTTCACACAGAATGATGTCTCAACACTCCTCCAATCTGCATGACCTATTAGAATGTGGCTGGATTGCAGCACCTTTAGAAAACCTCAATCAATGTGAAAGCCATCATGATGCTACTTCTCTCTGAATACTCACCAAGTACGTGTTTTCTCTATTTTCTACATACTCCTTCAACACATTCTTTATGTCAGCAGCAAGTTTCTATGAAGACCTACAACGTAAGGCCATGACTGCACCGAGTCTCGGGTCCTACACTGACATGACTGTATTGGCAAAGGTGATTCTATGGTTAGTTGGGGCCCGAAGCAAAAATTCCCTGGGGCCTAATTTAACCTGTGTTTGTCATTATTTTAATACGTACTCAATAGTTAGATAGTTTTGCTTCATTTTTAATCAGTGTTTCCTTACCTGATCAACCAGGTCCTCACGTCTTTGACAGAATACTTTACAAAGACGTGAGGGCCTGGAGCTGAACCGCTGTCTCTCAATTTCGAAGGCGGGCTTAGCCAGTTGAGAGAGAACCAATCACAGAAACCCGGAAGTGACGCAAGATATGTGACGCTAAAGCGGATACACGCAAGGTGGAACAAAAACAAAAGGTTTAGCGAGCGGAGCCATAATGGTAGCTACAGAGCCATGGTTAATGGAGGAGAAAAGACGAATAGTAATGACAGTTGTCACTTTTGTGTCAAAAACTTGCGAATACAAGGTGTCATTGCACACTCGGTTCAGGTATTTGACCGCCCCAAGCAAAACCGAAGAAAGCGTGGAAGTAAACACTTCATCCACAGCCGAGTCCGACATGTTGAATGTTGTGCTCTGGGTGAAAAACGCTAGTTCCGTCTTTTCAGGATGATGCACAACAAAGGTGATATGTAATTGGACCGTCCTAAAATTTGACGCAGAAAAGATCGGGTGCGGCTCGGGTGTCAGACCCTTCTGCATTTGAAAATAATGCAGGAGGATCTGATTGGTCAGGGTAAGTGTTTCACTTGCTGTCATTTGTTTTGATAACCATTAAATTGTAGTTTATCAAAACAAAGTTCTTGTTCACTAGCTAATGGTTTAAGGGCCCAAGCAGCTGTCTGTCCTGACCGTGTACAAATAACGCATCTGTCTATTGGCCCATGTTAAAATAAGCTATGTGCTAGAAAATCCTGTCATGCTAATGCTACACCAGTGCATGATGGGTAGTCATAGCCTTGGCATGAGGCCAGCATGTCCAGTCCTGCTTACCTCCCGCTCCTCTCAGGACACGCTGCCACCTTTGTTATAAACCATCATTACTTTTGTAATGAAGTTCTACACATGTGTGGCCTTGTCAAATCAATCAAATCAAATCATGCTTAATGATTCATAATTCATTCTTTTATAAACCTCGCCAAGACTACAGAGAGACCATCCGCATCCTGGATGATTCTTCAGCAAGGTCGTCATTCTTTTGTGAAGTGGATTGTGCTATCAAGTATCTTTTTAATGAATAAAATACTCCTAATTATGATTTTTATTTATTTTTTTGCAAACACAGCTCATACTTCTATGTTTGGTGTGTGTTTCTGAAAACAGCCTTTTATAATGTCCCTGCATCATGACAATGTTAAGATACAGCAACTCATCAGCGTGAATGTGTATCATGTAGAAATAAAAGAGTAGAGAACAAGAGTGAAATGGGATCTGGCCTCAGTAGTTTTGAAAGCTCTCATTCTCTCTTTCTCACACACCCACACGCGCACACACACACAAGTGTGTTTTGTTATCCTTATGGGGACCGTCCATTGACTTCCATTGATTTTAGTAACTAGATTTATACCTAACCCAAACCCTTTTACTAACCTTAACCATTACTGATCTATAACTAACCCTAAGACTAACTAAAACTCTATTCACACCATACCTATAAACCTAACCCCTAACCCTAAAAAGGGGAGTCCCCCCCATGGGGACCAGGCTTCGGTCCCCACAAGAACCCTCGGACCCCAGAAAGATAGTAAAAGTCAGGAAACGGGTCCCCAGGAGGTCAGAAATACAAACCCACACACACACACACACACACACACAATCAAACAATAAAATATACATTTTCTACACTTTTGGTGTTGGAAACCCAAAAGAAATTGAAGTATTTTGAAGCAACCACTGTTTAATTTGTACCACTAAGTAACAAAATTACACTATATACAGTTATTATTAACAATATTATATAATTATATCATCATTAAATTTAAAAGATCCAAAATCCAACTTTCGTTTCCTTCAAGCAAATTTAAAAAACAATATTTATTAACGGCCTAGTCAACTTCGAGAAGTAACAAATATGAGGTTCTCACTTAATTGAAGATACCAACAAATCAGTAAATTAGCAGAAATGAAAACGTTAAATGTTTTGGCGATAAAGTCAGAGGGACTGAAATGGTTTGGACATGTACAGATCAGGGATAGTGGGTTTATTAGGAAAAGATGCTGAGGTGGGAACTGCCAGGCAGGAGGTCTAGAGGAAGAGCAAAGAGGAGATATATGGATGTAGTGAAGGAGGACATGAGTTTGGTTGGAGTGAGAGAAGAAGATGCAGAGGACAGCGTTAGATGGAGATGAACGACTTGCTGTGGCAACTCCTGAAGGGAGCAGCCGAAAGGAAAAGAAGAAGAAGAAGAAAGAAGCCCACTGCATCGTATGATTCCAATTCAGTGAAACCTTCACTGGAGTAAAGCTGTGGCTCTGTCAGCCTTCTGTGTGGTAGTGCACATAGAGCAGCAGGGGACTGAGTGATGAGGCAACTGGAGCACATCCTCACAGTGAGGGGAGACAGTATCTTGTGCGAATTCCACAATTTCCCTCAAACTCCCCCCTTCCATCCTCTGCAGACAGCTGATGTTTATCTGCTCTGCCCATCTGGGCCTTGTGACTGAACATCTGGTAAAGCTGCCACTGTGTATGCAGTGTTCTGCATGTAATGACAGTGAAGGGACACTGCTGTCTTTTTGCTTTAAAATGGAAGTAAAGAGACTTTGAGGACTTCATCTTCAGATGTCAAAGCTCATTCTATTAACCTGCTTCAGTTACCAGAGAAGTGGCCAGCACTCCAGACATTTATCTACTTGTTTTGTTCAGCAATGATTCTCACTGTTTTGACTATCTCTGGTGTATTTAAGAGACCTGTCTGAATTTAGAAGTTCTGTGCTTGAAGCTTTTGTCCAAGAGTTTTATCACCAGCTGCCAAAAGTTGGACGAGGATGTTTTTAAATGTATGTGGTCATTTGTCTGCTCGTGAGCTACTGGACAGATATTTTTTTAATGAAACTCTAAAATAAATGTATATACATTCAAAATTGATTTACTTTTGAAGTCATCTTGAATCAAGATGCTAACTGACATTAGTAAACATAAACATGGTTATAACTCAAAAAGTTAATGTGTCCGTAGCTGAGATTCATTTACAACAGGCCGTTTTAGTTAAATACTGGCATTAAAGGCAGCAGGTGACACACATCCTTAAAGAGGCCCTTCCATTAAAATCGTTTTTTCTGAGGTTTCTGTTGAATATTTTAGCTCCACAGGTGTTCTTACCTTCATAGTGGGTGTGAAAACAGGTCAACAACGTTTCTTTCAGTTTTACTCTCTCAAACTACGTAGGTGGCGATAACAAACGGCCTGTATCTGTTTCGTCACAACTTCTTTGTTCATTAGTATTCATCAGCTCCCGCAGTTGAAACCACGCCTAGCATGCTGCTGGCTAAAAGCTGTTAGCATAAAGACGTATCAAACCGGAAGAGACACGGTACGCTGATGTGCAGCGGGGCAGGAAACAGTATGCAGTGCTCTTATAGGCTAGTTTGTTAGCCAATCTGAGTCAAGCTGTTTAGCATAATGAATATTAATGAGTTGTAGCCGAAGCCTGATGAATCTTCACGCAGATAGAGTGAAAGGTCTGTTAATCAGTGTTTCCTGACGTTTTTTAGATATTAAATGTTTCATATTACTGGTTAATACTTAAGAAATAACCACAAAGTCATGAAATTTGTGTGAAATGGCATCTTTAAAAATAAGGCCAGAACTGTAATTACCCTGTAGGAAGTGATTATACAAATTTCTTATCCATCATCTGCACCCTCAGTGACAATGCAAATAAATAGTAAAGCAACAAATAAGGCCGGTAAAAGCATTCTCATCCACAAACATGGTATTATTGTTTTTATTCTTTTCATCACTCTTTGCTATGAGGAAACAACAACCACCAAACTGCAGTATATACTGTATGCGCTAAATCAAACAAGTTTTGACAAACATTTGAATTGTGCAATAAATGTCATTTGCTCGTTTCTCTAAGCAGAAAAAAATGTTTTTCTTCATTTGCTGCTGTACAGATGTACAAATGGTTTAAATAAAAATGAGTCAAAGAGTTTGTTTTTTCCACCGTTACCTGGAAATTAAAGCGGCTGCACCAGTGGTGTATTTTCAGTGAGAACATACAGTATGTAGGAATAATTCAACCGACCCTATTTCTGACTAAATGGTTTTTGTGTAAGAAATACTCACTAGATAATGGTCAAAACCCAGGCGTTGCACCGTCATCATTACCCAGACTTTGAACCTGTTTGTCTATTTTTACCTTTCTTTCTCACAGAATACAAGGTGATGTGAATATCCTTTCCTCGTCCTTCTCTGTGAGGCTTTTTTCACAGAATGAGATGCGTTGCAGTGACTGCTAGGCTTTCATCCATTATGGATGCTCTGTTTTAGAAGGATGATTTGTGCGGAGTGATATAAATATATCCTTTTGCTTCCAAGCAGGATGAGAGAAGCAGCTCATGACAGGCCCCTTTGTTGAGTAAGAGTCTTTATTATTTAATTTGATGTCCAAAGGTGGAGAAAGCGAATGAACACACATGATGAACAGACGAAAAAAAAGGTGTCCATAATTCTTGATTAGCCACAAATCTCTCGAGAACTTCTCTCCAGTGGTATAGTTCTACAAAACTGACCTAAGATTAGAAGAAGAAGAAGAAAAAATGAATTTAAAAGTCCTTACTGACAACCATGGTGCTTCCCTCATCATTAAAATAACTGCAAAAATACCCCAACTCCAAAGTGATGGGTTTGACAGCTGGTGCAAGATAGTGCAACTTTGTCAACCTGAACGAAATTCTGCCCCTTGTGTCCTCTGTAATCGGCCACTCCACAGCAGGAGGCTGAATGGTTGCATACAAAAGCAGCGTGAGGCGAAACCTGGCAGATGTGTGTGTGCAAGTGTGTGTGTCTGCATAAGTTTGTGTGTGTGTGGGTGTAATGGTCAATTGAAAATAAAAATGGATAGACACAGACGTCCCCCACTGTGTCCTCTGGATCCATCAGTTGGTTAAGAAGATACTTGCAGACATGTGTAGATATGCAAGAAAGGACATGTTGCGTATAACTTGAGGAATTTATTATCACCATGCTCTTAATTTAGCAGTGTACTCCATGTACTCCATAATCTTTAGATAAAAGACTCTGGAGACAATCGACATGAAGAGAACAGTGTGCAGCTATGATGCTTATGGAGCCGTGCCGAACAACAGCAAATCATTTATTCTCAAGGAACGTACAAATAATTCATTGTTCTGCACTGAAACCAGCGGAAGCACGAGTGCAACAAAGAGCCGATTTCCAGTGCAGAGAGTCGAGGATTATTTCTGCTTGAATGTAAAGATCCAGAAACTAGACTGGAGCCCTTTAGTGTCTGAAACCAGTGTGTTGTGGAGTTTTACATATGATGGCTATTGAAACAGAAAACATACTAAAGCAGTTTGTCTCTCGCCTATTTTGTAAGCAAAAACACGTTTTTTTT
Organism: Pachypanchax playfairii; assembly: GCA_006937955.1. Classification (NCBI taxonomy): domain Eukaryota; kingdom Metazoa; phylum Chordata; class Actinopteri; order Cyprinodontiformes; family Aplocheilidae; genus Pachypanchax; species Pachypanchax playfairii. Next base: position 3,597,241 of record SSNP01000047.1, read on the forward strand.
CAGAGATGGTATAAATAAGATTTGGTTTTGTGTTTATCCTCCATGTATTTCCATAATATGCTGTGTCTGCTGTTTCTTCATTGTCTCTCTTTCTCCTCTCTCTTTGCAGGACTCCGATGTGGCTCTCTGTCTGCTTGACACACCGAGAGAAAAGCTGAATGTAATTGTGTGCTTCTGCGAAAAAAACGGAGGAAAAATCTGAGAAGAGAGGCAAGCTTTCAGTCTTTGTTCTTCCCTTATGAGAGTGCTCTCTGTGGACTTTGCTTCAGCACACTCTGCACTGTTTAGTTACTGCATGTTTTCACCACTTTCAGGTGCAGGAAAAGAGTAAAACACAAGGAAGAGAGAAGAAAAGGAAAGAGATAAACAGAGCGAGGCAGCACAATTAGTGCCTCTGACTTTGAGGAAGAGCTTGAAATCATGAGGAGAGACTTCTGAGGATGGCTATGTTCTGAAAAGCATTGCGGCTAACCTCCAGGACATTTGTATGCGTGTGTGTGGATGCATGTGTGCACACCTCTTTCATTTTCAGAAGACTAGAATTTGTATTTGGATGTGGATTTAGCCTTTCATTATGACTCTACAAGGCTTTGAGAAACTGTGGAGAGATGTTTTCTGCTGGTTGTTGCTGCTGGCTTGTCCTCTCTCAATCACCTTGGCAGCCAAACCCAAAATGCCAGGCCACACACACCTCAACTCAATACGTATTGATGGGGACATATCTCTGGGCGGCCTTTTCCCAGTGCATGCAAGAGGAAATGACGGCAAAGCCTGTGGAGAGCTGAAGAAGGAGAAAGGGATCCACAGGCTGGAGGCCATGTTATTTGCCCTGGATCGTATCAATAATGACAACGAACTGCTGCCTAATATCACCCTGGGGGCCCGCATCTTGGATACTTGCTCCCGGGACACCCATGCTCTGGAACAGTCACTGACATTTGTTCAGGCGCTGATTGAGAAAGACTCCACTGATGTCAAGTGTCTCAGTGGAGGGCCACCAATCATCACAAAGCCAGAGAGAGTGGTGGGAGTGATCGGTGCCTCCGCCAGCTCCGTGTCAATCATGGTTGCCAACATTCTTCGCCTGTTTAAGGTCAGTCTGCTCCACAAGCTTTTCTTACATTTTCTTGTATTTTATTGACACATTTGCAGAGTAAGGTTCTTTAAAAAAGTTCTATATTTTGTTAGACATGCAGAATGTCAGTGTTTACATGGGTCACGTTCACCACGTGTCATTTTAGGTCCCTGTTGACTTTCTTGAGATCCTTTATGTCGTGTCAGTGTCAGACAATTTTTACACTCTGTCCAGAAAACAATGCACTGGAGCAGCCCTGGACGCTGCATGATACACTACTAATATCAAAAATCAGTTCAGTCAAGTATAAGTTCCAGCTGCACGGTGGTGCAGTGAGTAGCACTATTGCCTTGGTGGACGGCACACCCCAGCCCGGGCATCAGAGGTACCCAGCTTGGAGGTGTGATGTGTGAAAGTCAGACCTCTACCACAAGCGAGGGAAGCTGGAGAAGACAGGCCCTTCCACAACCTAAACCCAGAGGAGCATGGAGTATAGACATGGTTTATATTGCTACTCAATATGCAGGTTTTTGCAAGGTTTATATTGGTTGTCCAGTCAGGTTTGAGTCATGGTTCCTAAAAGCTTTACAAGACCACCTGACTTAAGGTAGTAGGTGTAAAATATTGAATAAAATGTTGTGCTGCATGACTGGCTTCATTTCCACTCTCGCACTGCGCTTTATGACGCACAAATTTACAAGTGAATCACCGATATCGTCTCCATTTTGGGTAAAACTCACCACCGTCAGAGCTTTATTATTTGGGTTTAAAGGGCCTGGTAATTTGCTCTTCCCCCGGCTCAGCTCTGATTAGTTCTGCCAGTGGTGCCTCCCTCTAGCTGTCATTGGTTGAAAGGTGGGGTTCACTCTAACAGGTCAGACAGGCCCTCACATAGAAGAAATTGCTTCACTTTATAGAACTACAAAATGTGGGTGCTCTTTATAAAAGTAAGAACAAAATCAGCTGCAGCTGATTACCCGACAACATCAAAATCTTGATATCTGAAAACTTTCATTGATCAATTTTGACCTTATTCCAGGCTCGTTTTCTCATCATCTTATCTATTGAGCCTTTAGCAAGAAGCTAAGAGCACAAAGCCCAATTAAAGCTTCTATGTGTGTTAAAAAGTGACGCTATTCATGCTAGCTTCAGCTTTCAAAAGGGTCATAAAGCAGATGAGACCTGAATCACCTTCATTGATTTAACCCTGCTGCCATCTTACAGCTCAGCACAGAACTGGAAGATGAATACAACGTATATACAACATAGTGAAGCTTGACTGTTATGTCACAAGTGGGTAAAATAATTGCTCTACTTCTACATCTTCGCTGCTACTTCAGAAAATAAAGGTGGATGAACTATTTATGTTAGTCTTTTTCCAGTGACATGCTCAGACCTGTCACGCAACCTTGACTATCACGGGAACGCACAGTCTAATTATCCTCACCGCTGAGCAAAAAAGGCAGTCGGTGACAAATCTCACAGGGGAACTGTCATCACACAGCATCGCAGAAGAAAGAAGTCTGACTACAAACACGGGTCATATAGTTCATTCTGTGACACATGTCAAATCTTCTTACTCTGACTGGGAACGTTTTATACACTCGTGTCCTTGTTGCAAGGTGTTTCCACAGAAATCCTTCCTCAAGCAGAGTCATGACTCTTTTTAGTGTTTAGAAAATGCTGAAAAGCAGCAATTCCACATCATCTTCTCTGCTGCATTTAACCCAATGTAAAGGGATCATTATGTAAAGCAACCAACAATCCTTTAATATCACATTTTCTGCTGATGCTGGCTGGACTTATTGGAGGAGGCTCACGAGCCAAAAGAGCATGGCCTGTCCACTCACAGGCTTGTGAGACATCTTCACACGTCGCTAATTGGCAGGCCACAATCTGGACAGTATTTTGTTCCAAACTCTCTTCCAGATCGTGCAGTGGGAAGATATTATTTTGCCCCCCCGCCCTGCTCCTCTCATTTGAAGGACACGATGCTTCACCGTCCATGTCTCTGTGGTCCTCATCAGAGAAGCAGGTTTTCTATGAGTTTTGCGCAACTGATTCCTAGACGAACCAAAATGAAAAGACACAGGCAGCAAACTATTTATATGGAGAAAAGCCTTAAACAATTTGGCAGAACCCTGAGAGAAAAATACTCCACAAGCCACTTAAAGGAGGAAATGCTACGTTTCAGCAAATGGTTGTTTTAAAAAATGAAACTAAAGGAGCTCAGGACAAGAGACAGCTAACACGTATGCTTTGAAATCAGAAACAAACTAAAATAACATGTAGAGATAAATTTACAGCAGTGTACGTACACACTGCATGTGTCCTGGTCTGGGAGATTTTGGCTTTGGTTTAAGGGTTTTCAGTTCAATTCAGTTCTTTGTAATTCCTGGATTACTATCTTTTCATCTATCTAATATTACTTTACAGTCATTTTTAAAATTCTTTGTCCATTGTGCAGCTGATTTTGCTTCCTGCCACGTTTTCATTCATTGATTTTTTGGCAGCTGCTCTTTTGACAGTTAATTGGTTTGTATCCTTCAATACTTGATTATGTGTTTAATTAATTGATTAATCAATTAAAAAAATCCTGGTAACTGCTCCTTGTTTTCATGTTGCTTTGGTTTCTGTTTATCTTGGACTCGTTGATCTGAAGAACATTTTATTGTAATTCTTTTACTTCAGTTCTGTCTTCAGTCCTTTGTCTTTAATTTACCTGCTACAGTCTGATCATTTCTCAACTTTGAGTCATTCTGGACTGAACTTGACTGTTTCATCACCAGATCTTAGAATTTCTAGTCTGTCCCTGAGAAGACAGAAGTTATTAGATACTGGATAGCAGATATAGCTAAATGTCTTCAGTATATTAAAGCTTTGCAGCTGAATAATAATCAACAGGACAGAACTGGATATTTGGTAAAATACTTGCGTGAAAGGCTGCATGGTGGCGCAGTTGGTAGAGTTGTTGCCTTTAAGCGAGAAGGTCCTGGGTTTGACTCCTTTCTGAGTTTGCACGTTCTCCTCGTGCATGCGTGGGTTTTCTCCGGGGAGTCCAGTTTTCTCCCCACAGTCCAAAAACATGCAAGAGGTTAATTTGTGACTCTAAATCAGGGGTGGGCAACTCCCGGCCTCGAGGGCCACTATCCTGCACATTTTAGATGTTCCCCTGTTTCACCACACCTGCTGCAGATGAACAGGTTGTTAACAGGCTTCTATAGGACTTGCTGAGAGGTTGCAGATTTGAATCAGGTGTGGTGAAACAGGGGAACATCTAAAATGTGCAGGATAGTGGCCCTCGAGGCCTGGAGTTGCCCATCCTTGCTCTAAATTGTCCCTTGGTGTGAGTGGTTTTTTGTCTATGTTTGACCCTGTGATGGACTGATGACCTGTCCAGGGTGTCCCCTGCCTTTCGCCCAGTGACCGCTGGAGATCGGCACAAGCTCCCTGCAATCCTGAACAGGAAGAAGCAGGTTCAGAAAATGGATGCATGGACTTGTGTAAATACACCTGCCATGAATGGTAGAATTTATTTACAGGTGAAAAAACACAGGAGATAAATCTCTGCACGTGCAGCTCATATTATTTTGATGCTAATAACAAACTTTGTGGCAGCAGTGAATCAAATCAAATCAAAAATACTTTATTAATCCCCGAAGGGAAATTCAAGTGTTGTTGTAGCTCAGTTCTTTTTCAGGGAGCCATAGAGAGTTCTAGCTGTGGACAGGAAGGATCTCCTCTAGAGGGTTCTAGGTGTGGACAGGAAGGATCTCCTCTAAAGGGTTCTAGGTGTGGACAGGAAGGATCTCCTGTAGAGGGTTCTAGGTGTGGACAGGAAGGATCTCCTGTAGAGGGTTCTAGGTGTGGACAGGAAGGATCTCCTGTAAAGGGTTCTAGGTGTGGACAGGAAGGATCTCCTGTAGCGGTCTGTGCTGCAGCGGATTATGAAGAATCTTCTGATCAGCTGACAAACTCCTCTTCTTTTGCAGCTCCTCTTCAAATCTCTGTCTGCTCATATTGTTTGAAAGCCAGGCAGAGTCCAGGATATGTTCCTTTAGCCGTGTCTCAGTAAAACACATGATGCTGCAATGAAACATTATCGGCACATTTTAATGCTTGTTTTAGTACAACAACACGGATGCAGGAGGAAACACACTGCACAGACAGAATAATCATTTGTAAAACAAACAAACATTTGAAGTGTGTATCTGAAGTGGTTATCAAGGTGTGACATCACCAGCAAAATAAATGGAAAACATTTACAGCAAACTGTTTGAATCTAACTTAACTTAATGTATTAACTATTAATATTTGGCATTTAGAAACAATCAGAAACATCAGATGTTTCCGTTTGAATTTCTGTTCAACTTCAATTTCAAATAATGTCATTAAAATCCTTTAGACAGTCAAAAACTAGCTAATTTCTCAAATGAGGAAATATCACAAGTTGTAAATTATTTGATCAGCAGAAAATCTATTAAAAACCACTCAAGTTTAAATACTGTAAACATAAACACAGATATCTTATTTTATTTTAACATGACATTTTTTTGACGTTTTCTCAAGATCGCACTAAAAGTAAAAAATTGGTCACAGTATGTCAACTGAGAAGGAAGCGGCACATATTTGATGTATTTACATTATAGTATAGAATCAGAGGGAGATGATATGATGTGAAAAACATGAAAAACATAAAACAAAAAGTCCAAACCGAGATATAGAGCATGTCTGTAGTATTTTGAATGAACACTCTGGTGACACAAGGGCCTTAAAAGCCTTTAATCAACTTATCTTCTGTCTTGTCTTTGACAAGTGGAACATTTTTCTCTAAATCTCACTGATAGAAAAACAATAAGATGTGCAAATGTGATTTATACTGACCCTCCAAGTGGCCTCTGGTGAAAGAAATAACACGGAGCCTCATTTTTAAAAAGAAATTACCCGTATACTCAGTTATTATTGCTCATGAGGTCGAATCATGACAGTCGAGTCTTGGTAAATTCTTGTTTTATTAAGCAGAATATGTTGAAATTTCCCTTGTGAGCTTAAATTTGCTTGGTTTTTAGGATTAAGTTCAACTATCTTTGAATTTACTTGATTGCATCATCAACAGTTTATTTTTGTATTATTACTCTAATTTGTTGAATGATGCAAATGTTTGCAAAAGGAAGCCTTTGAGAACAATATGATGCATTTTTTTTTACTATGCAGAAGTATTTAGGTGACAATGGTTCAAAACGAAAGAGTACCTTAATATAAACTAATGAGTTATTTTGATACCGTACTATTGTTTAAATGCAAATTAGAGTGATATTATCATGATTTGGTCATTAAGTTAGCCAGACTTCCATTTGTTCACACTGCAGATGGAAACAGGGAAGCTATGAGTGTCTGGGGAGCAATATTATTATCATTCTCCATCAGTTTTCATGAGAAGTCTAAATAACACAACTCAGCCTCCCTGGTCTGATTTCACACTTTGGAACAGCAGAGTTAAAGTCAATAAGAAGGAAAAGCAACCAGTGTGTTTTGTTCTGTGAAGACCTTGACGTGTGAAAACCTGGTCAAGACTAAATGAAAACTAGTGATGGTCATCCCTGGATTTAAGCTAAACTGATAAGGATTATTTTATATTTTGAATTTTGATCGTTTTGATGTGGATTTACATTCATGGAAAAAAGTAAGTACACCCTCTTCCAATTTTAGGGTTTTACGTGTCAGGTGTTCAAAAACACACAGAATCCACCATGCCATTAATCTGGAGCTGGTTCCTGGTGGGACTTGTTCTGTGGCATAAAGTAGTTTTGTTCTCTCACTGTGCGTCGCTCTCTCGCTATGAGAAGGAGGGATGCTGCAGCGGTGAACCTCACCTATACCAAGTCTACCTCATGATCCAGGAGACTGTAGAACCACATTTAGCAGCAATAATGCCCTTGATGTTACGTGTAGGACTTTATCAGTCTCTCACATCATCATGGGGACATTTTGTTCCACTCTTTTTTACAGCCCTGCTTCAGTTTGTTGAGGTCTGTGAGCGTGTGTTTGTCTACAGCCCCCTCGAGGTCTCAACATTTTGAGTTACAAGACTGCGAGTCTTTTCCTTTTTCAGTTGGTCTGTTGAGGATTTGCTGGTGTGCTTGGAATCATTGTTGTACTGCGTGACCCAGTTTGTCGAAGCTTCAGCTGTCAGACAGGTGATCTCTGCAGAAGACTTTATTGTAGACTCATTGGTCCTGTGGCTGTATGACCCCTCCAACTCCGTGCTATAGAATGATAAAGTCCGGTTATTCTGAAAATAACTTGATAAGCCATGTCAGTTTGATGGGCAGCAAAAGTTGCTTTAAGAAGACGCGTCACTGACGTCTTTCCTTCTTGACATTGTTAACATATACAACAAACTGCCAAATCACCTGTTTGTACAGACGCACTTACACTTACTGATGATCAGCTGATCAACAGAATCTCATTAGCTGCCCCTGGCTGCTGCTTGTCTTCCCAAATCTGATGGAGGCAGCAAGTGTGGACTTTCCTTTCTGGCTTCATACTTGTTTAATAAATAATGACATGGTGGAATCTGTGTGAGTATTCCATACACTTGAGAAAACTCTGGTAAACATCAGATCTTATATATAGAGAAATGTACAAGCCCAGAACTGAAAGGGGGGGACTTTCTTCCACCCATGACCATGACGTGTTAATCATCAGCTGGTCATGACCTCATCACGGGCTGAGATAGGAGCAGGTTATCGAATGGGGTCGATTTTGTGTTTTTAATTAATGCTGTTCAGAGCAATTTATCAAGTTTGCTTGAAATGCCGTATTATACCACCAAGACAATTTGGGGAAAATGTTTTCAGTCTTACACGTTTCCAGTTTTTCAGCTCCTCCCTCATGGACTTCTATCTTCTGCTCCTCTCAGTGTTACTGTGGCTGAGGGAGAAGTGTCTGCTCAGCGTTTCAGTGGAGCCAGGAATTCATCCCCATGGTGTACCATGAATATTTTACCACATCGTTACGTAATATATGCCAAGGGATTGGGGTTGAAAGCTTTTGCTCTGCATTCCCTCGTCGGTGGGTCCAGATCCTGGTTTGTTTTCATCAGCTGGGTCTTCATACTGCTTCATAAGCAGAGGCATAATGCATCAGCACTTTGAGGTAATTAGTGGTTGGTTGCTTATGACACTCAAGACAGACTGAGTGTAATTAAAGCCCTGGGCTTTTGATTGTATCTCTTATCCATCACTGAAAACAACTACACATGACTGGTTTGAGCTGGGTTATTGCTGCAGCAGGGAGAAACTGCAGGAGGCAGGCACAGTGTTTCAGGTATCGATGCTGAATTGCTGAGACAATCATAAGCTTCAAACAAAGAGAGAGGCAAACTTCTACCCCAGTAGCTTTTTTAAATTAAGTACAAGCAGCCTCAGTCAGCTGGAGAGACTTCAAAAAAAGATGTTGGATTTACAAAACGGGGTTGAAGTATGGTAGCAGAATATAAGAGGGTTAACTGGTCGCCTGTTGTGCCGTCTGTGAAGCAGAGTCCTGGCATACGAACCAATGGCAGCAACCCTCAGGCACAGTGCCTCACCCCCCCCCCGCCACACACACACACACAGCATTTCCTGTGTTGGCTCATTCAATCTACAGTGAAGATACGCTGAAAGCTTTAAAGACTCTGAAAAATATGCACACATATGCTTTTTTTACTCCCAATTGTTAATGGTCCATCTATCTACTCATCCGGCCATAAATGTAATAACCTCTTTCTTTCTCTGTCAGCCCTGAATAAAAATACAGCAGTGTGGATGTTAAATATGCATTAATGAGTTATGATACTGCCGAAACTAGCCATTAGCTGTGAAGCAGCATGCATGCCACGAGACAGTTTCACAGTTACACAACCTGAAGCCACAGAGCAACATTCCCATTCATTTAATCTTATTTTTACAGGTGACTAGAAGTTGTTTTTTTTTTGGCTTCCTTTCTTCCTGTAACTCCTGGGGGAAATATTTGGCTGCATAGCTGCTGCTGTTAGTTGAAGGAAAGATAAATAAAAGCATATAATGTCTTGATCTCGAAGTACGTTTTTATTGTAATTCAAATTTAAAGTTTAACATGCTGGTCATGATTTTGCTGTAAGATTAGCGGATGGATAGTTTGAGTCTTTTTGACTGTATCAGAAGTTATTTTATAATTGGCAGAACGTCAGACGGATGGCCTTTAGGAGTCAGAAATCCAGTGACTCACAGTAAGAGAAAACACTGGTTTGACCACATGCTACTGCACACCTGTGCTTGTTAGTGCTCTATCACATGGACAGTCCCTAAGGTTTGTGCTCTCACCTTCACTGACTCTTGTTACCCTGGACTAGAGCCATAATTGATGAGAGGAGGATTTGGAAAGACTGAGTTCTCTCAAATTCTGTTCTGGGTGTAATTTGGAGCAGCTATGCTACATTAATTTGTTCTAACTGAGTGTTCCCTCTCAAACCCAACCATGCCTGACATATCTCATGAAATGAATTCCCTGCATTCAGAAAAGATCAAGTGAAAAAACAAGAAACAAAAAAATACAAAAAACAACAGAGCAAATCAATAAATTCTGAAATAACAAGCAGCGAGCAATTTTTTTTCCAGCATTCACAGACCAGTGGGCACTTCATGGTTTTATTTGTGTCCCCTAACTTGACTTTTACAAGTGGGCAGACCAGATCCATAAAGCTGCCTCTCTCGACCTCAGATTGCAGGTGTTCCCTTTCTGTTTAACTTCAGCAGCACAGGAGCAGCTTCTTTACCTTCAGATTAGTTCTGGCTCGACTCCTTTCCCACCCAGAACCAGGTGGTCAATTCCCAGGAGAGTTTGGAGTTACGGTTGCTCAGAACCATTTTTCTCTGTTTTTTTTTTTCCTGCTCTTTACAAACCCCTCTGCAGGCCCGCTGAGCTGCAACCAGCCAACAAAAACAGTGACAAAAAGCCCCCCGTGTGGCTGTGCATTTCTTTTTCTCAAGGTTTCAGCCAAATCCTTTACTGCGATTTAATTAGTGAGTTATAGCAGGATTGAGAAAATGCGAGAAAAAAGGGAAGAAATGATTTTTTTCCCGCTCTTCAAATATAGGTTGAAGATTGTTGAGAAATCCCTACAGCCGAAAGTGACAACAAAGAAGACAACATAAACACCAACAGGGTCTGCTTGTGTTATCTGTGCAGGAGCTGCCACTTTTTTATCCCATTTCCCATTTTCTTCCATTGAGCTGTGCCTCTAGGTCCTTGCTCGTACTCTTCTATGAAACTCTACAAAGCTCACATCTTCACAGTAGAAACCAGCTGCAAAAAAAAAGAAAAAAAAAAAAGCAGCCATCAAATGGTGTTCTTGAAAAGTGCGTGGGATAAAAGGCTCAGAGCTGTGTCACCTGCATAATCTACCATCAACCCAGCAATCCATCAGCGTCCTGCTGCGTGAGGCTGCACAGCTTAAAATTTACCCGACAAAGGTTTGAGGACACAAAGATGAGAAATCCCCGTGTGGCAGAAACCGTTTTGGATTTGAGCTAATCAATATTACCATGACAGCTTTCTTATTGATTGCAGGACAGTGATTTTTTTTTTTAATATTTTGTGTGGTCGAAGTGTCAGCTGCTGAAAAACGAGCAAAGTGCGGGGCTCAACAGCTTCCATGAACTTTTCTCTGTAAATAAACATAAAACACACGAGCAAGAAAAGGTCAATATAATAAAATTTTCATAGAGCCACCATAAAGTAGGAAGAGATCATAAAGGAATTGTTTTGTCAGCTGAATGCCAGGCGACATCCTCAGCCTGCTCTGCAGCTGGAAGAGAAAGAGAAAGTTTGGCCGCCTACAGCAGCTCGGACGTTATCCAGCCCTCCAGCACACGAGACAACATGGAGCCTCCCATGAGTCACTGCTGCGCCACACAAAGGCAGTTGGGATAAACCATAAAAAAAATCGGAGCATTCAAACCTTTTTTTTTCTTTTTTTTTGATTTAACAGAACTGGGTCAAGTGATAATTTTGTTTTGAGTCAAGCTTTGCAGTGTTATAAAGTGAAAATCCTTATGAATGTTCTAGTTTTCATGCCCCAGTTGGTAAAAAGCAAGATTTCTCTTCCACATGACACACAAAAGGAGCTGCTAAATGATTGTTCTATGGAAATTCGGTGGGTTTTAATCTGCTTTACTGTGTGTTTTCTTACATAAAATCCTGCAATAAAGGACGTTTTTTTCATGCCAGTGCTCTGATCACACCGAGCAGGTAGAAGAATCGTTCAGATGAAGTGAAATGCTCTAAGACTGAAAAGAGTTGATCCAAAACATGTTTGTTTCTGGCACAAGGACATTTACTTTGTCAACAAGATTCAGCAAAGATAAAATCCATGGATACTAGTAAAGAATTCTGTATTTGGTTATGACTTAGTAAACATAATACTTGCACTAGTCCTCTACTTTTTACATCATATCACTGAGACCATGTGACGTTGCACTTAAACCTACAAAAACACAAAGGAGGTCAGAGCTGATGATGAGCCAGCAGTCATGTGCGTGAAGTGGGAGGCGGAGCACACCCTGCTCCCCGCTGTCACCGATGATGTCCATCAGCTGATTGTTGGCGTGGTGTGTGTAAACCACCTGTTTGGTGTGTGTACATCATGAAGGGCGCAAAAGAAAACAACTTTTTATGTGAATTGTCCTTCATAGTACTATCGATTGGTAAATAGGGCAAATGTTTCTTCAATCCCAGCGCATCAAACATCAAGATATAAAATACATACAGTATCTATGAACTTTTGCAATGTGAATGTATTAAAAAAAATCTCTACACTAACATTTTTATAAATAAAATTTGATTGATTGATTGATTGATTGATTGATTGATTGATTGATTGATTGATTGATTGATTGATTGATTGATTGATTGATTGATATTAATTTTACAGAAGTATAAAGACCTTTAAACTGAAAAAGCAACATTTTTGAAAAGAAAATTCCACTTTCCATATGTTCCAACTTATTTATGGAACATTTACTGCATATATGTAAACATTTTTTTAGATAACAACATTTAGTTTATCATGCATTTAATTATCAGAACAAAATTAAAAAAAATAAATTTTTTCTTACTTTTGTTGTTGTGGAACTCTCCACCCTCCCCTTTTCTCTATAATTTTAAGAGAGGGTGACTCAACTGTTGCCTTTTTATCTTGATAGAACTTGATTAGTTGTGTTTAGTGTTTTTCAGCTCACTGTGTGTTTTAATAAAATTATTAACTTGCTTGTGTGTGTAAAATTTGTGATTGTGTTTTTTTCTTTGACAGTAAGGTTTCACAATCTGTCATGTACTTTCTTTAATATATTTGCGTGATTGTTAAAGCTGGAGTGCGTAACTTTTACATGTCCGTGGATGTCCGTTTCAGCCAAGCCACTATCAGAGGAGATGACACAATGCAGATTAAGCCGATCGGCTCCTCAAACATCTCATGGTATTTTTCAATATATCTCATTTTTACTTTGCATGTCAACCGGCGACATTCCCGCGCTGTCGCACATGAAATTACGTCTTTTATGTCACAACAAGAAAAATAATAAGAAATAGAACGCAGTGTCTCGTAGCAGCCGGCAGAACGTGAAGGTCGACATGGCGGAGAATCCAATTAAACAGCCGAGAGACACTTATCGGGAAGTGGATCCTACCACAAAAAAAAAAAAAATTCCTGGACGTTCGGCAGAGGGACTATTGGCTAAGAAGGAAAGTGACCGAAGGAGAAGGCAAACGCGAATTTGTATCGGCGTTGCTTTTCCTCGGTGGAGAGAAGAGATCGAGCTGATGTTCAGGGGTGCACATAAG
>SSNP01000047.1:3610305-3684119 GCA_006937955.1 Pachypanchax playfairii
GTCAGTTTGCCAGTGTAACGGTTTTTCAGTCAGTCAGATCAGTGCAGCTGACTGCAGGATTCTGCATCGTGTCAAAACTGAAAAAATTCACTGAATAAGACAAATAGATCATTGTGGCCCCAACAGCTGACTAATAAATTTCAACACCAAACTGTTAAATGTAGATTAAAGTGAACAATCAAACCTGTAAACAATCCAACCTGAACTCTGAAGGTTTTTTTTACCAGTATTTTTATATTTTACTGGTTTCTCTTGATTTTTTCAACAATGAAATGATATTTATTGAAACAAATATAGAGCCAGGTAAAGTAAACAGACTGAATTTGAAGCTTGATTAAGACAGATACCGGTTGGAATAACAACGGCAGAGATAAAGCGGTGGCAGCTGGGCTTACGTCATATGGAAGCGCCAGCTTTATTGTTGTAATGACGCAAAAATTCCGCTAGGGGGCGACAGAAGTTACAGAAGTTACGCACTATGGCTTTAACAGAGATGTAAATCAAATACAGTCTAGATATTTAAAATTATATCTGGTTTTACAACCTGAACTGAAAAGTACATGTAAAAATTCAAGGCACATTGTGTGGAAGTAAATGAGGAAATTGTGTAAATTAATATATTAAAATTAATATATCAATTAAAATTACATTCTTTACATTAACATATAATTGTATTTATGTTGTATTATTAAAGAGGTGATGTGTAAATTACAATGACTCACAGTCAAAGTCACATGATGTTTAGGTTTTTGCTTAACTTTACAACAAGTCATGTGCTGCTGCAGTTTCCATTTCCAAGCTGATTTTATTACCTTCATATAACATGATACAATCTCAAGGTGGAGTTCTTTACCCTGTTGGGCTCTCCTAAAAAACTCAACCATAATTCAAGATCTGAGGGCCAACTTTCTGCTAGGAGCCACAAACATGGCTTTGTTAGTAAATAACAAATGAAACGTCCACAGCAGCAGCTTAATTCCATTCACAGTGCCACATTCCCCACTTTGTCACGTCCTTTTCCAAATCTAAACTCACAAAATCATGTTAATCTGTGATTATGTATGAATATTGTTTAAAACCTGAAGAGAACGGATGAAGAGAGAAATATAGTAAACCTTAAACTTCCACATTATTTCTAGTTTATTTTCTGAAAGCTTAGAAATGCCATATAGAATAAAGATGACGGCAAAAACTACAACAATAAAAGTTATTTAAATTCATTTAAAGCCATATGATAAAGGTATGATTTCAAACAAATCTTGTAATTAGAAAGTCAGTTTTTAAAGACGCACTCTTCCTCTAACAGCATGTTTGTTCTCCAGAACCGAGTACCGTGCAGCCAGTGACACTCTGGTGTAAAAGCCATTACCATTGACTCTGTGAATAGATCACGATGCCTGTGTGCTGTTCTCACCTAATCAACTGGTCAGTGTTAATGGACACATGGGATTCTGACAGAAACACTCTCAGTGATTGTGCATCTGCAGCAGAAACACCCTTTTCTTCTCTTTTATCTTGAATTTGTTAAATGTTTTAAAAACAACTCTGGTCAGCCGAACTGTCACTTATTGAAAAGAAAAAAACACAAAAACAAATGGACAAACAGTTTTTTAATTAGCCTTAAAGCAGCAGTATTATCTGATAAACATCAAAAGGTACAAACTAATATCTCTAGATGTTCTTAACTTTAACTGAGACAACATTCAGTATAAAAATATAGAATAATCAAAAATGTGTCTATTGTCAACATCAACATCCGTTACGGTGAGTTCTTCCAAAGCTTTGTGCTTTAATCTAGATTCAGTTGACAGACAGGTACAGGAGTAATACTATATTTAAGAATCACGACAGATTTCAAAAGAGAAGGTTTTGCCAACTCCTGATCACTTCCACACACTCCGCCCCAGACCTTAAAAATTCTAACTGAGATTAGAGATTTACAACCAACACTGACTTTATAATCCAATATTGTTGCCAAATGCATTTAAAGTGGTTTTAACTCCCGTTATGAGCTCTTTATTTTCACTTTTTTCAGTTTGTATCTTATTGAATCAGTCACACACACACGTAGTTTCCTCTTTTAAGAATCCCGTTACTACGGTGCCTGAAAGTTAAAACTGCTGTAGAATCAATTTTGCACCCAAATAAAGGAAATTTATGTTTGGTAAGATTTGGCACATTTTTCAGCTCTACTGCTCAACTTATAAACCCTACCTTTCTAACTTCCTGTAGCAGCTAGCGTTGCTGAAATACTAATACAACAATTTTCAATTTTTTGTTCTAGGTATCTTTATTTGTTTCCCCTGTAACGGTACTAGGATTTTGTTAGTATCTTCACTTGTGATAAAATACATATTTTTTATTGTACAAAGTTACTTTAACATTCTGTTAGCCTTCAGCTTCCACAAAGGGGACTGCAATGAAATGAATTAAAGCAGTACTGACTAACTTTTAAAACTTTAAGCTACAATTTTGAAACTTGTCTAGGTGGATACTCAAAAAACATGTTCATCTTCATATTAGACATCACTCTCGACCCTCTGATGGCTTTAATATAGACTAAATAACCTCTGTAATTTGGGTCTCAGCCGGAAGTGGTGTTGTGGTGATTTATGCTGCCCTGAAGAAAAATGCCGCCATAGTACGAAATGACACCTTATTTCATAATGAGATGTCATTAGAAGTTTATACAGTATTCTTGTTTATAGCGAGTGTGGCATATTAATTGTGTAAGCATATTTTTATGATCCTTCCCTGATATTTTCTATATAAAAGCCTTTTGGGTCCTTATCAGCCATTGTTGGGTCCTTCTCCGTGTGTCCAAACATTTGCCTGTCGCTCTGACAATGCAAAGAAAGTAAAAATAACATCATATTTAGTGTTTCTGTCCTAGGATAATTTATTTGATAGATAAAATGTATTTATAGAAAAATCTAGAAAAAAAAAAAAAAAAGATAAATCTGTTTATTGAAGTTAAGACTGTGGAACGGCACATGTATGTAGCACATCTCAACAGGTAGCATATTTCTGCAGAACACCGGTTCGAGCAACGGCTGTCTGAGACACGACTACGGAGAGGTTATTCAGTACTGCTTTAATTGTATCTTTGAGTTCAGATTATTAAATATTTCTCAGTTTATTTATCAGTCAGTCAAAGTCTTGCTACTCCCGAGTTCTTTGTTGCTACACTACAGCTACTGCTGCAGTTTTGGGAAAAATAATGAGTCAGTTAAGAGACTGACGCCGTGTTACAAAAGTGTGTGGAGTTTTATGATTGTCAGCAAATAAATGTTTTTTTTTTTCTTTGCTATGAATATTTAATATACTTTCAGAGCCACATCATGAGAATTTCACTAATGTTTCCATTTGCAGGTCCTAAACTTCAAAGATCTGCCTCAGGTGCAAAGCCGGGTTTGCTTAGAGTTGGAGAAGTTGGCCGTCCGTTGGCATCACTGTCAAAGTGCGCAGGGAACTGACTAGACTGAAACGCTCAGGCGATCAGGCTGCACTGCTCACAGGCACAGCTTAATTTTGAGTGGGAGAGACCAGAGGCATGCTCGCTCGCTCGCTCACTCACTCACTCAGCCCACTCTGTTGTCTCATAACTGCTGCACACTGCATGTGCCATCAGTGCTTTCCTCTGTACCACTTTGCTTTTTTTTTGCAAGTTAAGCTGGAAAAAAGTCATAAAATATTTAAAAATCAAACTATTGGGAATTGCATGTGTTTCCTCTCTCAGTGCCCTAGAAAAGTCATGCATGTAGGTGCTGACCTTAAGGTGGAATATTTAATGTTATATCACTATAAGAGTGCATCAGCTGTTATCGGTTCTGGTTGTGTGAGTTGAGTCAATGAGAGTTGGCCATCTCTTGCTTGTTTACATCAGTTTTTCAACATTGCTGCCAGAGAAGTCCCACTGAATCTGTCTCTATGGCATGAGTTCTAATTTGATTAAGCAATCTATGCTAATGAAATGTAATTTGCATTACCTTTTGTGCAGTTCAGCACAGCTAGTAGATGGCAATTAAAACGCTGTGGAGCATGGAAGATAAGATCGCCCCAGACACAGCAGACACGCAAAACTCATAATGCACAAAGCATTTGATCAGCAACTTGAAGATGCTTAGATACGACTCTCTAGACCTATATAAGTGAAAATCAATTATATGTTTTTGTTACACAACAATGTTTCTGTCTGACCCTAAAGATCCAGTTCAGAAATTTACTTTTGACTCACTTTACGGGCAGTGGTGTAGTTTTTTATGATGTAACCCTATTAAACTTCTTTATTATTATATTATTTTGGAACAGGTTCTTAATAGCTTTGTGTTAGATAATTAAATGGTATTAATCAGTTGCCTTGAAGGAGTTAAGGGACATTGAATTGAACCTAAATCCCGAGATATTTAAAAGGACAAAAGAAACTTATCCTAGATCTATTTTGGAGTTCCTGATTGATAAAATGTTCTATATCATCTCAAAAGAAATTAAACATGTCCTCACCAACCTTTAATAACATTGTTTAAAAGCCCACATTTATTTCCTCCAACAATTATGTTTGTGTGATTTTAGCCATTCAGGGCACATTCAGTGGGGTACTGGGAAAGCACAAAAATCAATAGCAGAGTCAAAAGCTATAAAAGCAGGCAGGATGAATGGATGACAGAGTGCTTTGAATTATTCATTGTGTTTTGGATTTGCCTGTCTTTTTTTTGGAGCAGCAGGACTGTTTATTTAGATATTATAAAAGAGTAAGTGTGTAAAGTGTTAGATTTGATGTTCTTCTCTCATAACTTTTTATCTGTCCGTGTTAACACCTCCTGTAGAAATAATAGACCACTTGCACTTAACGGGAGGCAAATTAATTATGTATTATCTTGTTAAATAAAGGAAGGCAAAATGAAACAAAATACAGATGTCATGCCAATTTTATGCTTGTTAAAAAAACTATAGGAGAATTTGGTTAACTGTCCAGAAATAAAAAGGGAGATTTTCATTTTGCAGAAACACGCCTGAGGCTGAACTCACATCTTCTTCCATCTTAAAATCAAATCTTCTAAAGAAATCAGCTGATATATTTAATGACAAGAACAAAACACACCAACAAAGGTCAGGAGTCATCAAGGCAGGTTGTTTTAAATAATATTTAAAACAATTATGCTTAATTAAAGTAATAAGTTCATAATGAATTTCCTTGTGCATATAGTTTAACTTCTTTTTACATTCAGGAAAATCTTCTGTCAAGTTTTCTCCTCAGTTCTGAAAACAAACTGCATGTTAGGATGCTTGCACAGCCCGAGGCTCCAAAGGTCTGAGATTCTTCTCAACATCACACCTTTCTGGAAATAAAAGGAACAAAAACAATGTTGCTCTTGTGTTTTTTGAATCCAACAAATGATGAATGATCAGCTCTTTGGAGCAAAAGGAAAGAGCTGACGTCCACAGCAGAGAGCTTTCAAGCCCTCCTGCCCAGCTCTGCTGAAAACCCGTGCAGTCAGGGGCGGGACATTATTTTGATGGGCATACCAAGCGGTCTATCACAATAAAAGACAGAGGTATAAACTGGAAGATAGAGCAACGTGGAACCAAATTTAAAATTAAGTATTAAGTGAAATAAAATGAAACGTGACTAAAAAAGCATAAAAATTAAGTTTTTATCAATTGTTTTCAACACACAAACTATTCATGATTTCTGAATAAGGTTAAAGGTGACATATGGAACTTGAACTCCACAACAACAAAGCAAGGCTTCCAGATATAGGGGTGCCAGGCTTGTGAGCCCCATGTGCCATGAAATATTCCTCACCAAATCCACTCTGATCCTCGCTCCTCCCTGAGAAGGACAACAAAATATCATGCGTTCAGCTCACTAATCATGCTCTCCAGCCCTGCTGATCACACACTGACTGATAAATGGAGAGAAGTCCTACATGTTTGTCGCTCAGTTGTCGATTCAGTCCGTGGCAAAGAGCTCACATATTCCGAGATCCCGACCGAACCGAATCTCCCCAAGATCCTCCGTCCTCCTCACGCAATCCTGCACACCTCTCTGATCCACCCAGGCACGCCATCCTCCAAGGTATCCTCCAGCCGAACCAGCAGCCCAGAATTCCCACACTTCAGCCACCTGCAGCTCCGTGTTAGCATGAGCTGCTAATAAAGACTTTTCCACACATAACCCTGCTTGTCACATGTTGGGAAACCCGCTATGGCCAGCAAATAAGGTCAATAATCACCACATAACCCCGGGGCTTCCAGCTGCTCAACCTGCAGACTCCCCAGCACTAGCCTCACTGTGCCAGACTATTCACTGTATTAGGCAACCCAAAGTGGTGCCCACTGCTCTGCCAGCTATTGGCTGGTAGATGTACAAAACGCCAATGTCGTGCCCATCAGAATAAATATTTTATTATATTTTACTTCAATTATAATTTCTAAAGAAAATACTGTATTTTCATTTTACAACCCTTTAAACACCCCGTGTAGGCATTATATTGTTAAAGATATTGCTGTTAATGGAAATGTTCCATATTGCACCTTTAAGTAGAAACTACAAGTGATCCTAATTGAAGAGCCAACTGGGATTCACAAGAGCCAGCTATTAGAAAAGCCCTGGATATCCCATAATGACAACCAGTGAGAAACAAACAGAAAATAGGACCACCGTGAAAAAAACAAATGAAATGTAGAAGCTGTGGATCTACAGTTACAGAGAATTTTATTTCCAATGTATAACATGCTAAGCTAAATATGCAGTTTGAATAAAATAGTGTAAACAAAAGAAAGAGATATAAAAAAAAATCAGATAACTGTCGAGAAGATCCTGTGGGGTGGAGCAGGTAGAACGTCATTATGTGAAACATTCAAATTTAAAAGAAAAAAAATCCTTAATTTTGGTGATTCATAAAATGACTTCAGGTCATTTTAAAAAAATCTGTTATTCTTTGAAATTAATTTTTTTGCATGATAAATGAATTGTA
Organism: Pachypanchax playfairii; assembly: GCA_006937955.1. NCBI lineage: Eukaryota > Metazoa > Chordata > Actinopteri > Cyprinodontiformes > Aplocheilidae > Pachypanchax > Pachypanchax playfairii. The sequence goes on from SSNP01000047.1 coordinate 3,617,286, forward strand.
AATAAAGTTTGATTTGATGAGTAAAAACACTGTAGATTCTTTGGCCCAGGTTGCACTTCTACTTCTTTACACAGCAAAAAGTGACATACTAAACATATCAAACTGAAACCCCAAACTTTTGAACATCCCAGTTAAACATTTTATCTTCATGATCTGTTATTGTGTAGCTGACACCTCCATTCTTGGGAGTCATAAAGTAATTGTTAGCTGTGACTTGTTGTAATCAGCTGTTTGACCACCTTGATTGTTTTAAAACTGTCTTGGAAGAAGCATGAATGCACCATTGTAGGTTTTGTGGTTGGTGGAACCTGAGACCACCTCCTCTGTATAATGTAACATTTTACTCTTGTAACATGTTTTCCGTCACTCCTCTTTTAAACCGTCTGTCCTCTCTGTCTAAAATGTGGACATTTTTTCTTCAAAAGAGTGTCCTTTATCTTTAGGATGTAGGTGTACAGCTAACTTTAACCATGCGTCTGTGGAGAGGTTGTTTAGTTTTTCAGGCCTGAACACTCCTCACTGCACTGGACACTGCACTGCAAACACCACACCACTCAGTTTGTGTTTGAGTGTTTTATCTTTGGGGTGAACCAGTTTCTGTCTGAGGATCCTGTTTGGTTTCAAGTCCACAGGGATGTTGTGTTTGGAGAAAACTCTCCAGAGTGTCCCAGGTATTTCAGCAACATGCAACACGACTACATTTTGGTATTTGTTTTTTCTCTCCTCTCAGTTTGAGTCTGTGGAGTGGTTTCCAGATTTCTTGGCTGATTTCTTGAGCTTTTTTGACATGTTTCTGTTCCTTATCCTTCTTCTTTTGTCCTAGCGGGGACATGTGTTGTAGAGTTACGAAGTCAGCAGGTTTGTGTTCCAGTGTGTGGCGAGAGTTAAAAAGGAGATACTGGTCTGTGTGTGGAGGTTTTCTGTAAACTTGAGTGTTGAGGCCTCCAGCTTTCTCCATATGCACCACGCTTCGAGAAACAGAAAAGAAAGTCAAGTTGCCTTTGTGGAAAAACTTTTTGGATTGACGTGTCCTGAATGACTGAGAATCTACACAAACTGATATACAGTAAAGGATCCGATGGAGATGGTCAGGATTCTGGGTTATGTTTCTGGCCCTAAGCCATGTGCTTCTGCATATTTTTGAGATTGTGAACTTCAGCATTCCCTTCAGAGAGTTGGAATAGTTTCATGCATTTGAGTAGCAATACATGCAGCAACCTCTAGTGCAAACAGGTCAAGTATACAGGTGTGTGTACGGTTAAGCAACTGGACAGATCAGCAGGTTTAGATACGCAACAGAAATCCAATAAACAGGAGGAACTTTTTGCCTCGGTGATTATTACTACTACCTCCATCACATTAGCTTCAGTTTGGCTTCATGAAAAGAGCTTAAAATTGATGTTTTTGGTACAATACGCTTTAAGCTAATATTACATGAGAAGCTAAGATATGTGTTTGAGCTAGTATTTGTAAAATATGAATGTGCTTAGTGGGTTGTTTTTCTACCTCTAAGAAATGCTCGATAGTAGTGCACCTCTGTAGTTAAAAAGGAAAACTCATTCTGTTTTAAGTGAATAGAATATCAAAGTGGTGATTATTAGCGAGGATTAGCAAACCTAATAAACCTTGCACTGTATGTTGGTTTGTTATGTGAATTAAATTTGCCTGCATTAAACAAGCCTTTTCTCTCTTTTCCTCTCACTTCTCTGCATTGAAATGTTGTTTTCTTATCTTAAATTATTCACAACCAGCTGTAATTACACCTACATCCTCTACCAATGAGATGTTAATGCTTTGTACCATAAAGTGATACTTGTTGTTGTTGCAAATTTGCTACAGCAGCATCATAATTGTAGAGTTAATAAAAGAATGCAGTAAAGGGTTCAAGAATGAATGAAGCAATTTAGTCAATTGAATCTACAAACATGCATGACAGTTGCCTACAATGCCGTTATATTAACACAATATGACATAATGACATAAATCTGTCACTGACCTTTGAATCACAAACATCAGTGGAAGAAACAATGTTAATTTATTTTCTTTAAATGTGCAAAATCGTGACAAAGTCGTATGCTGGACCAGTTTACTAAGGAAATGTTTAAAAACATGCATGCAAGTGTGAAGATGTTAACAGCCATCTGCTGAGTTCAATAAGTTAGTCAGCTTGTAGCTGAGGTGTTTTGTGCATTATAATCAGCTGAAACAGCTGAATAAACTTTGCTGATGTAAATGTCTCAAAAGAAGACAAGGAACTCTTGAAGAAGACAAAGATGTGCCCATCCCTTCTCGAGTCAACACCTGTTTCCAGTTATTCCAGAAGACAGAGACACGGTAGCGTGTCAGCTGGAACTCTGGCAGAACCGCTTCTAATTATTCTGCTCCTTAGTGGGGAACTTCAGCCTGCTATCACCAACTACAACCCACAACTATCCCTCATTTCCAGGCACTCTACTGCAACAGTAATTATCAGCTTCCTTTATTAGCTATTTGTAATGGCTCTTGACCAATTAAAGCGGTTGGATAATTAGTTGTCTTGGAGAAAAGAAGAATGAGGAACACAGTTATTTGTTGCCCGAGGCAACCTTTGTGATATTATTTTTCAGAAAACAGACGAGTGAAACAACACAACACAGTGAGTTTCGAAGAGTCGGAGGAACTCTGGTGATGTGGGGGAGAAACAGTTCCACACTCACAAAACCAGTTCTAAAAAACCTGTGCTGAAGCAGTCCATGAAATTGCTTCCCGGGGTCACGTAACCCCAAATTATTTCAAGAAAAGGAAGGTGTAAAAAGGCAGTGAATGATAATAGGAGGGAAAAACATACAGTAAATGTGAGCAGAGTCTATGGGCTTTTTTTCTGTTCATGTTTATCAGGCATCCACAGATCCCTTCAAGTGTAGGCGTCTGGGGTAATGGATTAGTGAGCTGGTGTGGTGTGCCAGCGATATCATGGTTGAGAAAAAGTGCATATTTTAGGGTTTCTTTGTCTACATGTGAGGCCTGTGAGTTAGACTGTTACTGATATGCCTGCTGGCAAAGCAGTCCTCTGTGAATATAATTCAGTGCAGCAGCACTGGCAGACCTGGGTGTATGAAGAAATGGTAACTAGCTGGAAGGATTCAACATTAACCTTAGTTAGTAGTTATATGGATATGGGAACATTATGCATTCAAAATGCAGCCAGGTGTACCAGCATTTGATAAAACCTGGCAGGACCTACATATATTTTGCCCAACAACATTTCCAACCACATTTCAACACATGTTTCTGTGTTTAAAAAAACAAGAAAAAAGGACATGATGCTAAAACATGTCCTTCTTTATTTTTATGGATCCTGACAGAATGAATAAATTGTATCATGTAAGAAAACAAAAATGTTCTGTTGAAGAGATTCTAACCTGTAATCAGTGTCATTCTGTTGGCATTGCTTACATGCTTACATCATTTTAGTTTTATTATATGTGCTCAAATGACTCATCGTTGTGTGTGTCCATTTAACTTAGTAAAATCATAATAAATTAAAATTTAAAGGGAGTTCAGATCTTTTTTCTGTACAAAGTATGGATTTAGGTCTTTCTTCCATGCAGATTTTCTAAATCATTTGACATATTTCAGAAATTATGATGACATTTCAAAAATTGTTGCATTCTAGAGCAACTTGATTTTAAAACTGTTGAAATACTTACATGTACCTATACAGGCTTTCAAAAATCAGTTTTTTATTGCTTTACTTCTGTCTGGGAGAAGGTTTTGTGACCTGTTGTTGTGGCATTACTTTGTCTTTTTTCACCCTTTCTCAGCCTATATTTCAGCCCTCATTATATGTAAATAGGTATATATGTATATATTTTCTTTTCAAATAGAGAGAGAAAAGGTCAGAAAGACATGGAAAAAGGGAGAAGCAAACACAAAGTAAGAATAAGAGAGGGAAGAAAAGAATAAAAAGACTGAGTATATAAGGAGAAAACACCATCATCACTTCTGCATCTGTGAAAAGTCATTTTATATTTATATATATAAAAAATACAGACGCACACACACACACAATTAGCACCTGAAAGACAGAAAGAAATGAGGAAAAAAAAACAAGACAAAAATGAAAAAACAAAATAAAAACAGATACATATTCAAAAATCTTGTGTCTTTTGTGTTGTGTTTGATAGGTGGTGGTGGTGTGTATAGATGTGTGTGTAAGTGTAGGTGTGCATGTGTGTGTTTTTGTCACAACACCCACAAGACAAGATGGTGGAGGTGGGCCTGGACACCTGGGCAGTCTGCAGTCCCCCCAAGAACACTGAAGACCAATAGGGCCACACATACCGACAACTGCATGCCCCCCTCACCTTCCCCAGATGGGGCCCCCATGGTCCTAAAATAAACACCCCAGGCAAACAGATGCTGCGAGCGGCCCTCCCCACTTAAAACAACTTCTAAGAATATTTGATTTGATCTGCCTTTATTGTCCCACGGGGGGAAATTACATGGAGAGACAGAGGACAGTCTTTCTCCCGGCAGCCAGGCCCTTTAGGCCGGCGCACATTGCTCAGGTCAGCCAAGGTCACACAGGAGAATACATACTGTATATATAAGCACGCATAAGGCTATGTGTTAGAAAAAAGATGAATAAGACAACATTGGGTCCAAGGAGGTAAAAAAAAGGTTCCTTACACCCAGTGCCCACAAGGGGCACCGTGTGTGCAGATACCACGCACACACGGTGAGGTCATTGTGGGGGCGTGTCTGCGATGTATGATTGTGTAATGTGTTGCAAGAATGTAAACACCGACGCTGAGCAACGCTCTCAGATGTTTTTGTCAGGAAGTTTCTGACCTTGGGAAAGTCTGTCTTCCGGCTTCAGTGTTTGGAGTGAGAGAGGGGAGGGGAGGGGGACCGAGTGTCCCATCTGCATTCTCATCAGGGGAGTTTGAAGTGTTGACCTTTGGCCCAGCCAAAACAAAGATAATTCAGCAGTCTTTTCAGTCCTTATGGTACATTTTTATTCCAGTGGAGAATCTGAAACAGCCGAAATGGACCAAATCACATGAAAAGCAGCCAATCAATCACTCCTCCACACTGAACCAAACCTGCAGCTTCTCCAAGATGACACCCATCCTTCCAGTGAGTTCCTAACCACATCAGTATGTGATCCAGACCCCCAAGCTTGTTAGTCCGAGTGCTGCCAGATAAGATTATATACTTTCCATTTTTTCAAATTTGTCGATACGTTAGGTGACTGCCGACTCCAAACAGCAGGTTCCCACGATCAGTAATCCAAATATATCCGTCCTCCACCGACAGAGCGTGGGTCGAGTCCGAGCATGGTGGCTCCCCCTTCATGAGCCTCAATTGTAGTATATTGATAGTAAATGTAAGTTTATCAGACTTCAGTGACATGATGACTAAACTTAAAGCCTTGCTTAGGTCTGTAAAAAAAAATCCAGCCATCCCTTCCACTTAATCATGAGCAGGAGTTAAACAAATGAAAAAAAAGCTTAAGCTAATGGAGAACTCATTAACTGACTGAGCAGCAACATGCAGCTCTGTAGCTGACTGCGATCATCATTAAAGGAAGTGATGTAGGAAATCACTGGTGATATTAGCTTAGAACAGTTCTTTGCTACTGGATGTTCAAACCTCTGCATGCTGAACTAATGAATGTATGAAAGAACTGAACAAGTCACCAATCATCCAATTAGAATTAATCGGTAGGTGGTCTGAAAAATCTGACAGCACTCACAAACTTTTGCTGATGCTTTGTCACACTTGTGTAGTTTCTAGCTTTGCTCCTCAATACGTTGTTAAATGCCTCTGTACCTAATTAAACCGCTGTCACCAGCGGTTGTAACACCCGACTAGAAGCCAAGAGTCCAAATGCGGATTACTTTAAGCCAGTGGCCTTTCATTATATCAAGGCCTTCCTCTGTCATAAATTTCTGCTTCAGGCCTTGGAGACTGTTCATTATCCTACTGCTTACTTTAGCAGCCACACATTGGGTCTTAAACACCGCCGTGGACAGAGGAAAAACACTTTTCCTTCAACTCATTAGACGCTAGAGAAACTCATTTCCTCATAAATGTTGACAAAAAGACGTCTCTTTTCCAGAAAAGCTTGATGTTGTGCTGGTGTGCACCCCCAGCCAGAATGAACATCATGTGCCTCTCATTGATGATGATTAATAAATCTGTGTAATACAAAATGTTTCTTCTGAGTTTGAACAACAGAAAATGGCAAATCTTCACATATTATTCATATAAAATAGCAAAGTAATGGTGCATTCACACCGGCCCAACCATCAACTTCATAAGCGGCAAGTTTATATGTAAAGTCTATGGTGGACGGGCGTCAGACAGACGTCAACGGCTCTGCGTCGCTTTGTGAGCGTTATGAGCGGCAACTTTTCAAGCTTTTCTAGCGTTTCAGGCGTTGACGCTTGAAAAGCTTGAAAAGCTAGAAAAGCTCAAAGTTCAGCTAGAAGAACTTTTGACGTTCATAACACTCTTGAAGCGGCATGTCAACCAATCAGAGCGTCTCATCGTAGTGACGTAAGACGTCACAGCACGTAGCCGGAAAGAAGCGGGATCAGCCAAAATGGAAGATAAATTAACCTCATCCAAACGTAGCTCCTGGAGCAAATGGTTAAACTCACTAAACTCAGAACGCATTTGAAGAATGGGGTGTATCCACAAACGGCGCTGATGCACCCGACGTCGACGTTGTCTAGATCTATGAAATAAATAAATCCAAGCCACTGTCTCAATATGATCCGCAATAGCTCCGAACATCCCATAACAAAGGAAGCCCCGCCTTCGCGCTCTTTTTCGGTCAGGCTTTACGAGCTTTAACGCCTATGCGCTCTGACTGGCAGGCGTTATGAGCTTCAACTTCAAACGTCAAATTTGGAGCGTTATCAGCGTTGCTTGACGTTGACAAAGTGGCTGGTGTGAATGCACCTTAACTCGGTACATACATTTTGAGTTAACTGGTGGTTCTCAATGTGAGGGATTTAGCCACTTTACAGACTTTACTGCCCACCTGTCTCATGCTTCTGCACAAGACTGTCAAGAAACTAGAAAAGCACTCAGAGAGCGCAGACCCTGTAGAAAGTACTATGTCCGTATCCACCTTTTCTGAAATTTTCATCAAAATCCATCCATTAGTTTTTGAGTTATCCTGCTAACAGACAGACAGACCCGGATGAAAACATTACCTCTTTGGCTGTGGTAATTATGTAAAAAGTATTCCTTTAATCACAAGTTTTGCACAGTTATTCAAAGAAATTATAAATAAAATAAAATAAAATAAAATAAAATAAAATAAAATAAAATAAAATAAAATAAAATAAAATAAAATAAAATAAAATAAAATAAAATAAAATAAAATAAAATAAAATAAAATAAAATAAAAAAGTTTAAACTATAGGACTGGAAACGTTTTTTAAACTGGACACATTAAGATTTAAAAAAAACAAACATAAAACAACCGATATGGGCAAAAATTTTTGTTTGATTTTGTTTATATAATTTAAACAACAAAACAAATATAGAAATTCTATATTTCTTGCAATATCTACTTTTTAGTCAGAATCGTTGAAACGATGATCAGAGAACGTCAGTGTGAAGAACAACAGGCACAGTAAATGAGCTAAGAAGCATTAACTAAACAAACAAGCACTTAGTTTAAATCAAATTAAAGTCATTGCTTCCTTGAAGGAATGCAAATTGCCTGCAGCCTGATATTTTTAAACTAAGATCATCTTATGTTTAGGAGTGATGGAGTTTTGATCCAATCCTGAAAATGTCTGTGAAATGCACATGAGTATGCTAATTTTACCTGTGGCAATCACTGGTTAACTTTTGTAATAACCGACTGTAGTTGTATTTTCAAAGTAAAATTCCTTTGAGTTTTATTAAATTCTGCCTAACGGTCCATCAAGTCAAATATAAGAAAACAAACAAAGAGATTTACACGTGTACACAGTTACAAAAAAGCAGAACATGATGGAAATAAAATAGTTTTTATACCAGGGCTTTTTCCAGAGGGGGATATTTCTTTCTCAGACTTTCTGCCCTTTTGAAGCTTTAAGTTAATGAAATTTTTAATTTTAATCCTGATCAAGTGAGAGAATGCAGGCAGTATGTTTGCACAGCTCATTCTTCTGCTGGGATGACTGGGATTCTAAACGTGTGTCCAGAGTGTTCCCATGCAACATCTGATGTTCAACAACTGAAACGCTGCTTTGATTTATATTACATTTATTGAGTTTTTTCTTATGGTGCGTTCACACCGGCCCAACCGTCAACGTCAGAAACATCAAGTTTACATGTAAAGTCTATGGTGGAGTCCGTCAGAGGAGCATCCGAGTCTCTGTGTCGCTTTGTGAGCATTAGCAGCGTCAACTTTGAAAGCTTTTCAAGCGTTTCAGGACATTAAAGCTTGAAACGCGAGCAATGCAGAACTTCAGCTAGCTGAACTTTTGACACTCTTGAAGCGGCATATCAACCAATCAGAGCGTCTCATTATAGTGATAGTAACATCATTGCACGTAACCTGAATGAAGCAGGAAGTAGTCAAACTGGGCGCGGGACAGACGGAAGTAGCGCCTCATCCATATGTAGCTCCTGGAACAAATGGTTTAACTCCTCAAACTCAGAACGCATCTGAAGAATGGGGTGAATCCACAAACGGAGCCATAGCTCAACATCCGATAACAAAGGAAGCCCCGCCTACATGCTCTTTTTAACGGTCAAGCGTTACAAGCTTCAACGCCTACGCATTCTAACTAGCAAGTGTTACGAGCTTCAACTTTCGAGATTCAAACTTGAAGCGTTATGAACATTGCTTGACGTTTACAAAGCGGCCGGTGTGAACGCACCATAAGTTAAACAGAATGCTGCTTTTGTTCAGACTGATATCTGCTATCCTCTAAAGACCAGCACATCCATCCATCCGTCCGTCCATCCATCCATCCATCCATCCATCCATCCATCCATCCATCCATCCATCCATCCATCCATCCATCCATCCATCCATCCATCCATCCATCCATCCATCCATCCATCCATCCATCCTCACTCAATACTTTTAGTTGGAGTTCAGGGTTGGGGAGTGGTTGGTTGGTGCTTCAGCAGTCATTGGGTGAGAAATGGAGTTTCACCTTGGACAGGTCACCTGTTCATCGCAGTCAATAGTGAACTCTCCCAACCAGTGACCAATTTAAAAATAAAGTGAGTGAAATCCCAGCATTTACTCTTCAGCATAATTCTGTTTAAAGCGTGCACCTCTGGCAGGTTATACAGGTGTTTTAACAGACATCTTTGTTGCTGAATGCATACAGTAGTATCATTGATATTTATTATGTACAGCTTATGTGAGTTCTGTGGTTCAATCTGTAAATGTCACTCACTGCCATTTCATTACTGAATAAATGCAGGTACTGAAGTTATTATGACCTGATTTGCTTTAAAAATGTGAGAAATATATTTTTTTTTATATTGATCAGGATACTACTACTACTACTACCACTACTACAACTACTAAAATCAATAATAACGATAAAAGTGATGTGCAGACATAAACATTCACACAAGATTGTTTCAGTTTTTGTGGCTTTGTCAGTACTTACAGTACAGACCAAAAGTTTGGACACACCTTCTCATTCAAACTTTTGGTCTGTATATATATTATCAGGCAGCTTAAACATCAAACTGACTCACTGTGAACAGAGGCCCAATTTTCCATTCGTACAAGATAACAGACACTCAGTTACAGTGTTTGACTTTTAATTTGATGTACCGTGGTGTAAAAATTCTCTCTGTTTTTGTCAGACTTTGAAAAAAAACAAAAAAAAAAATTGAACAACTGTAATAACTCAGCCTGTATTTCTACAGTTTGATAACTTAGAGTGTGTCAGAGTGAGGAAACTAGTATCGTCTCATGATTTATTTTATTCTAAAGAATAATTATTAACACTGTCTGCTTCTCAGTTCTTCAGTAGGCAGACACTTGAGACACTTTTGCTTCCACTAATGTGTGTGAAACAAGCGTGAGTTGCACTCCAACAATAAGACATTGTGTTTAATTTGTGCATTTTAGATGAGATTGATTTCAATGAATCATCTGCAGAATGAAAAAGCTCGAATCAGACGGGCTTTTCCCTACAGGTGAATTCAACTCTAATTCTGTTGTGCTTTGCATTTATCTTGGAAATTCAGGACAGAGATATTTAAATGGGATTTTTCTTCAAAATGCTAATATTTATTCCAACTAGTTTAGATCTACTTCATCAGGAAATAAAGGAAAAAAAAATATTTTCACCAGCTGGTTGAAAGCTGTGCATCAGATGTTTTAGAAATGTACTGAAACCCTAATAGATTAGATTAGTTAAAGTATCTGCTTTACTTTTTAATTGTTACTCATGAAGATGTTTGTCCAGGTATATACACGTCTTCTACTTCATCAAAACATGTGATGATCTGTGATATTTGGACACATTTATTCTGTTTGTTCGTTTCAGATTTAGATGTCATATTTGTGATTCCACTGTAAACATCTCAGGCTGTGGCTGCACCCCACTGAGTTATAAAAAGACATCCAAGAATGACTGCTGAACTGTATGAAAATGCAGAAAACAAATACGAGGAAAAACCGTTGTGCAGCTGATTGTAAACATAAAACTTTTTTCACTTTAATGTTAGTTTTCTTATAGTAAAAATTGCTATTTCAGTGTATTTTGGAGAACTATAAAGTAGAAAGGCTATTCAAGGCTGTTTGTAATTTGTGTGACTATAATGTTTCTGCTTGGAATGATCGTTTCGGTCTCTGCTGTGGATCGAGGTGAGAACGAGTCTGTCAGCGTCAGAATAATATGAACCTGTGTGTTCTGTGTAAAAACCTATATAGAATGTTTTAAAGTTAAAAAAACACATTTAATCTTTAAAGTGGATTATTGAACACCATCTCATCTGGAAACAAAAATCTCACTGACAAATCCTGTTTTCAAGTCTAACCCGACATCCAGTCTTTCAGTACCTTCAGGCTTTGCTTTGTGAATGTTCTGTACAGAAACAGTCAGATTCGGTTGTTTGTAGTCTGGATCAGCCGTTAAGAGCAAGAGGTTTTGTTTTATGATGAATGTTCACTATCTACACTCACAAAAAAACAATGCTTAAAACCTTTGATAGGTATTCACATTCATATTGGTTGGGACAAAGCAGCAACATAGTTTTTCCTCCTGTGAAGGAATGGAGAACTGTCCAGGGTGTGACCCAGCCTCTCATCCAATGGCTGCTGGAGAAAGACACCAGCTCTCCTCGGTCCCTACATGTCCGCAAATTAAAACGACCATATAGGTTGATTGTGACAGATCTAAAAAAGGACCTGTGTGAGCGTTTTCTGGGGTCCAGCAGAGACGAGCTACCAACAGCGCATGCACATCCTTTCCCAGCGAAGCTGCCAAATAAGCATGTGCGAGATTTGTCTCTGTTCAGCCGAAGAAAACACAAATTGGGCAGTAATATGTCTTATTATAATACAAAGATTTGTTCTTAAAGAGGCCCTTCCATTAAAAACAGTTTTTCTGAGGTTTCTGTTGAATATTTTAGCTCCACAGGTGTTCTTACCTTCATATTGGTCGTGAAAACACCTCAACAACTTCTCTTTCAGTTTTTGATGGTGATAAAAGCCGAGTTCTCCGGAGTCCGAACGGCCTGTATCTGTTTCGTCACAGCTCCTTTGTTCGTTAGTATTCATCAGCTCTCGCAGTCTCACCGCAGCGGGGCAGGAAACAGTATACCTTGCTCTCATAGGCTAGTTTGTTAGCCAATCTGATTCCAGCAAATTCGATTAGTGAATATTAATGAGTTACAGTGCCTGACAAAGCCAGCTGAATCTTGATGCAGATAGATTGAAAGGTCTGTTAATCAGTGTTTCCTAACGTTTTTTAGATATAAAATATTTCATATTACAGGTTAATACTTAAAGGAACTTAAGGCAGCTTTACAAAATCTGACTCAGTGCTGCCGCGACAGGCGCTGTGGCTAACTGCAGCCACCAGCCAAGCCGGCACGGGAGCGCGCACAGACACTTTACAGACTGTTCGTCTTCACAGCACTGCACCGGGGAGGCTAACATACTTCACGTCAGGTCTCTCCACTCTGTTATTTGATTTGATCTCATCATTTTCATACTGTATCAGGCTCTAAACACGACCTATAATGTTTTCTCACCTGGTCACAAGGAAATGAGCCATGTCAGCATCTGTTTTCACTCCCAAATGCAGCTGAAGTTCCCTCCATGAACCGAACGCATACCCAATATTTATGCGGGTGCCTGCCCCGGCTTCGGTCATATTTTTTTTTAGACTCACGAGATGCCGCTGATAAAGTCTTTTTTTTCTTCGTGGTGCCACTTTTTTGGGGGGTGAGAGTGGATGCAGGTCGTTTGATGGCTGCAGAAACATCCATAAGTATACCTTCAGTGTTTGAATCCAAGTCCACGGCGGCCATGTTCTTCCTGTTCAAGAGCTGTTGGCAACGACAGCTCTTGCAGCGACAATTTACGTCACATCCCTACAACTGCGCGGGAAATTCGGATGTCGAACTGCAGCGCATTATGTAGCACACAGCGTGTCCAAGGCAACAGACGTATATGCGGATGGCCTCGTTATTTTGGGTTTTTAATGCTTCATGACCCATTAGCATTGAATAAACTGGAAATGCATGTGTAGTTTTTCACAAATCTTGCCTTAAGTCCCTTTAAGAAATAACCACAAAGTCCTGAAATTTGTGTGAAATGGCCTCTTTAAGACACAAGGTTTTTACTTTCCTATGGTGCGAATTCACCATGCTTGTGCGAATGAGTGTAACAACGTGTGAGTGGAGGAGACCACACATTAGCGAGATGTAGCTGCTCACATTAGCATCACTGTTGATGTCCACATGCATGCACATGCTAGAAAGCAGAATATTTTGTCATTTGATCACGTTAGTAAGCAGAAGGGTTAATATATTTTTGTTTGAAAACAACTGATAACCCGAGAAGAGGAGCTTTTAAATCCAGAATGTCTGGTTAACTTTGAAAAGATGTGTCCAAGGTGGTTCTTCATATGTTTATGTCATGATAACTGCGATCATAAAGACATAAGAAGGTATAAAGGTCAATGTTTTTGCTACACATGCTCAAATTCTAGTAGATTCCTGCTGAAAAAGCTAAGCGTTAGTCATCAAGTTATTTTTTTAATTAACAAGGGATTTTACCCACAACATTAACAAGCTCAAATGAGTTTTTTTGATAGTTTCATTTCTCATGCTTAGTGAAAAGATATTCTTCAGTTCTGCATCACATTTTTGCAAAAGATCAGGTGGCAGGTTCTGAAAAATCCCTGAGTGTAGAACAGGACGTGTACAGGGAGGGCTGATTAATGAGTGACCGTCAGGTGTGTGATTACTAATAGGAAACAGGTGGGAGGTGATGCGCTGAAACAACAAGAACATCTAAAGCTATGACCAAATTCACAACAGAATTCAACTGAACTAAAACCACCAATAAACTTATAATATTACAAAGTATAAGAAAATTTAGAGTAATTAAAAAATAATAATCACAATTTTATCATTTTACAACCAATCACAGTTTCTCAAAGAAGAAAGCAGTACCGGTGGAAATGCCCCTTAATGTCACGTTTGTACAGGAACCTTCTCTCTCCGTCTCTTTAGGCAGTCCAAAGTTTAGAGTTGGAACCCGAAAATTTGGTCTGAATAACAGGACCAAAGGTACAGAGGAACAGCTGTTCCTCGACACCGGCGCTGTTCATCCAGCTTGACAAATTAACGACACTCCTCGGTGAACGAGGATACGGTGTCATTTATCATGTTTTGATGTTGCTCGTCATCCTCCTCATCTCTATTATCTCGATTAAAAAAATACCTGGCCCCCGGGCATCTGTTGGCATGACTGCTCACACACACACATGCACACTCCCCTTTTATCTCATTAGCAACCTCACTGGATCTAATATTTGCTTCACATAGTATGATCAAGGTGAAATGCAGAGAGCAGCAAACTGACAGCATGTGAGTCTTTGATGAAAAAATGTTGGGCAAAACATTTTTTTTCTTCACTTCTCTTTCACTTCTCTTGGGTATTGTTGTTGTTTTTTATTTAGCAACAAGGAAAACAATTTTGGCAACAGAATCTTTGGTATTAACATTAATTATTAAATGCATTTCATTTAACATTTAAAAGTGTTTTTTAGTTCAACTTTAGCAACTTTCAGTTATGTTACATGAACTATCACTGTCAAGTTGAATACACTTCAACTTGACCGTGATAGTTCATGTAACTTAACTGAATCAAAGCAACAGGTAAACTAGACTGAGTCGAGTGCAGTCAGCAAATCCCTTTTTACAGTGTAGGATTCATCCTTTAGGGATTAGTTCAACCTTTTTACGATAATTTCTCTACTGACTGATAAAATCTGAGCAAAACTCGAGTCTAACTGATTTCAGTTAGACAAAACAGATAATAAAAACAACAATTTAATCTTTGACAGGACTTTTAACTTTTTTACCTGTATTTTAATTTAAATGTATTTTCTCTCTGCTAGAGTGGGGATCCACTAAACATCAACTCTTTTTTGTAACTTTAGTCAAATAAATATCAGAAAGTAGGGATGCACAAATACCGATCGTGGTGTCAGGTATCAGGCCGATACCATCCTAATGTACTGGTATCAGTATCAGTTAGTTATACCGATACTTAAAATGTGGAAACTCTGTAATAATTTCACAGAAGATGTTTGTTTTTCACTTAAAACTTTAGTTTTGTTGTAATTTTTATTAATAAAAATTTGGGGCGGCCGTGGCTCAGGAGGTAGAGCGGGTCGTCTGGTAACCGGAAGGTCACCGGCTCGAATCCCTGCTTTGCCCAGAGAAAAAGATCACCTAGCCGTTGTGTCCTTGGGCAAGACGCTTAACCCACTTTGCCTGTTTGGTGGTGGTCAGAGGGTCTGGCAGCCTCGCCTCTGTCAGTGTGTGTCCCAGGACAGCAATGGCTACAACATGTGTGTAGTTTATCACCAAATGTGTGTGTGTGTGTGTGAATGGGTGAATGACATACTGTAGTGTGAAGCGCTTTGAGGGTCGTAGGACCTGAGTAAAGCGCTATACAAGTACACGCCATTTACCAATATTTTATGTATTTATCTAGCTCACCATCATTTGTTGTAACAAGCAGAGAAGAAAATAAAACATATCTTCTAATTCATTGCGTTTTTTTTGTGTGATAGAAGTATCAGCATTGGTACTCGGTATCGGCAAGTACTCAGATCCAAGTATCAGTATCGTATCAGTTTTAAAAAAGTGGTATCGTTGCATCCCTATCAGAAATTGCTCTCACTGAATTTACTCACAATCACTTCGTCATTGTTCATATACCTGAACAAACTAAAATCAAAAGTCAACATTCAATAGTAAAGAAAAAACAAAACACTTGAATTGGCTTTCCTCCCATCAGGATAATTACATGCACTTGTTTTTGACAGAAAGTCTCGCTTTGTGTTCTGAATGCAGTTTCAGTATTTCAGACTTATGTCATGGTTTTGCCTTTTGTTCAATTTAAATACCCAGAAAACGATCAACAATGACACCGATGAGCAGGAGAGACACATCTGCGAGCCTAATGGGGCGACATGACATGACGTTTGTTCTCCCAGTTTCAGAGCTGCAGCTTGTCACAGCTGAAGCTGGTGAACATCATCGGGACAAAACAATTTACTGCTGTTGTAACAATAGGACTTGAAGAGCTGAATTGTTATGCAAAGCAAAATCCTTTCTCGTGCTGCACCTGCACCTCCTCACCAATCAAATCAAACATAGAAAAAAAGAAAATCTATCATCACATTGTTGAGAAAATCGATTAGATTGATCGATTTTTAAGGTCTGGTGAATCTTCAGCTCTGAAAAGGCAATCATGACCTCCTGTGGCATAAATGATCAGCTAATTTCCATAAATTAACACTTAGAATTATTGATGAGGGAGTAACAAAGTTCAGCTCATGTAAACAAAGTTGAGTTATGATTTGGAATAGATGTGCAGTCTTGCTCTGCTTGGAAAGAATTTATATTCTCTACCCTTCAGCAGAAATATCAGCGGAGCTATCGTTTGTTTTTCCTGCTCTCCCCAGTGCACGTTGTTCCAGCTGGGAGGAAGTAAATCGCTGCATATTAATCAATTAATCAAACAACAGCCCACAGTTTACTAAAGACGGTCCTCAAAAACCAAACAAAAATACTCATTAATGTGATCAAACAAGCAAATTAGCCTCAGTTAAATACTACAACCTGAACAGATTATTAAACGGTTATATAAAATGTTATTTCCAGAAGGATTTGGTTTTCCTAACATGGAGAACCAAGTCTGTATAAATCAGTTGTATTTAGAAGCAACATCATCTTCATGCTTTCTAAGCTGATATATTATTTAGTTAATCAAAATACTCCTCAAACACGGCTGCAATGTTCTGAAACTGCTGTAAAGTTCAAAAATTGAAAGTTCAGCTGAAGTCAAAACTTTGCAAAATCTACAGATACTTTGAACAGACACTAAAATCATTGATAGAAAAAATAATTATGACTTTATTTTAACTAATTACATGTATATATATCCTTTATTTACCTGTCAGGTGGTTTGCAGAACCTGCTAAGATTGAAGAAGATGCTGGATGCTCAACAAGAATTTCACTCAGTGTAAATGAGTTGGATCGACAAGACTTGCATGAATTCAGCAACACAGAAAATGTCCAAGACTGATTGAAATGAAGAATTGTCAATCTGCAGTTTGAACTATAAGGGACACAGTGTAATCCTCTTTCTGTTTGAGTGCATTAAGTCTATAATAACTTTTGGAATACACAAACCTTCTGTAGTGATGTTTGTTATCATGGTGGTAGTGTATCAGTTCTATGGGTACTGGGTATGGTGGTACTGTATGTTGATGATGTGGGACCTGGCTGGGTTG
Organism: Pachypanchax playfairii; assembly: GCA_006937955.1. Taxonomy (NCBI): domain Eukaryota; kingdom Metazoa; phylum Chordata; class Actinopteri; order Cyprinodontiformes; family Aplocheilidae; genus Pachypanchax; species Pachypanchax playfairii. The sequence continues at coordinate 3,634,303 of SSNP01000047.1, forward strand.
TTGAGAACCTGAAGCAGGACTGGCCACGTTGGCCACATTCCTAAGCCATGAGGTGTTCACTAGTAGCCTTGTGCTAGCGCTGTGTGATCTGCTAGCTCAAAGCTGCATTCTGACTTTAAGAGCATCATGTCTGTGAAGTGTGGCGGTAGGATCTTTGTGGGAACATTCTGCTGATCCAAGATTACCAAGAATCTGGGATTGTCATGGTTGTCCTCACACTGAAGGAGTTTTTCCCAGATTTGTGGCAATCCAGCCACATCTTAACACCCTCAAACTCATCAGAGTTATGTTTAAAGAGATGAGAACAATTAAGCTGTTTTCAGACAGATGCTCAGGAATATTTGTGGACATTTTGATCCGCAAACACCGTCCACCAGAACGTCCGCTCTTGTTACTATGTCTTCAGCTGGAAAGGTTCCGGAACAGATTATGCAGACAGACTCCAGAATGGTGCTTTCAGACTCAAAAACAAATTATGTGATGCCAGGGACATTACAGTTTTTCATGGCCAGTCTGAAAGGGGCTTTACAGATGAACTACAGGCAAAGCAGAGGTTGAATGTGGATGTATCACTGATCAGCCTTTACTTGGTGGACATTTTTTATCTTTTGTAAAGACACATGTGCATCTTAGCATGATTCCTGAGGTCGTGTAGATCATAAGAACAATGGTGAGGTCATCATCCAGTGTGACATGACAAATCAGTTGAAAGTTCCAGGAAACTGATCAACAATAGAATAATGTACAACAGACTGTTCATGACAGTGAACTTCTCTCTGCAGGAGAAACCTGGACTCTTACTGCAAGAGAGTAGATTTGTTCTTGGCATTGGTGGGGACTTAAAGAGGTCCTTCCAAAATGGTTTTTCTGAGGTTTCTGTTGAATATTTTAGCTCCACAGGTGTTCTTACCTTCATAGTGGGTGTGAAAACAGGTCAACAACTTCTCTTTCAGTTTTAATCTCTGAATTTACGCAGGTGGCGATAAAACCCGAGTCCGAACGGCCTGTATCTGTTTCGTCACAACTCCTTTGTTCGTTAGTATTCATCAGCTCCCGCAGTTGAAACCACGCCTAGCATGCTGCTGGCTAAAAGTTGTAGCATAAGACGTAGCAAACAGGAAGAGAGAACTTCTGAAGTTGCCATGCGCAGCAGGGCAGGAAACAGTATTCTTTGCTGTCATATGCTAGTTTGTTAGCCAATCAGAGTCCAGCAAATTTGAATAATGAATATGAACGAGCTGCTGCCGAAGCAGCTTGATGGAAGGAGCCGGAACCACCCGAATTTTAATGCAGACAGATTAAAAGGTCTGTTAATCAGTGTTTCCTGACGTTTTTTAGATATAAAATGTTTCATATTACTGGTTAATACTTAAGAAATAACCACAAAGTCCTGAAATTTGTATGAAATGGAGTCTTTAAGAATCAACAACCCAACCCTGCCCTGTTTCTTGGTGGGGACATGTCCTTTCTGTCCATGCTAATTCTACGTCCTTGTCTTACTGAGCCTGAAGACTGGCAGAACTTTTCTATTGTTGCTTCCTAGTTATTGTCAGTCTGATGTTATTGTTGCTTTGTAGTCCTATAAATGTGAATTATATCCCAATGTCATGCAACTTTTTAATGTTTTTTCAGAGATAATGCCCCGCCCTTTTACAGCTCTGGGTTGGTGCCTTGTAGTTCATGTCACTTGTATAACCTGGTGATGTTTCACTGATGTGTCACACATAAAAACAAGCACGTCAGCATTTTGCAGCTGTCGCACATGATTGTATGAGAGTTGTCACAAGACTTCACACTCACTGAGAAACATTATTAATAATTTATTTTCAGTAATGCAGTAAATAGACAATAAATTAAGAAGGAACCAAGAAGGCTTAATTGTTTTTTTTTCAATTCGTTCTCATTGACACTTTTATCATGTTAATACCTGAAGCTATTAAATACCAAATTACTCAATCTCAGTATAACATTTTGCTCATTCTACACTGCCGTCTTATGTTGCTTCTTTGTAATTCTTCAAATTAACCAAAGACGTCCTACCTTTTAGAAAACAAACCAACATTTCTTATTATCTACTTAATGCACAAGCTTTGTGAAAATGTTTTCATTATTCAGACAAAAATGCCCAACAACACTAAAGCATCCTTTGAGAATAAAAGACATATTCTGAAATAAATAGAATATATATGAAAAAGATGTGCATGTTATTTTCCTTTTTGCAATCCAGCATGATTTGTTACTTAGATAATTCCATAGATAAAATGAAATAAATGCAAGCTATCCCATTTTTTCGGCCCCTGAAAAGTCCCTATCTAAAACAAGCCCTGCCATATGTTAAGATACACCCAGTATAATTGAAAAATTCTGAGAAAATAATACATCAGATATATTTTAAGTCACGGTCACAGGGGTATTACAAAAGTTCAGATAACAGCAACTTAGGCAGTTCTTTGACTCAGCATGCTCAGCGTTGCTGGAATTTAAATCTCTGTTGGAGATGAGATCTAAACCTTTCAGACAGAGCTGCAGTGGCCCCACTACTTCCATCATTTAGACCTTTTCATACTCATATGATTCTGTCTGGGAAGTCCCATTAGCTGGGATATGCTTGGGAGATGTAGCTTAGGGGATGGATGTCCTGAAACCTGGGATTACTTTGATCCAGCAGCCCCACGATGTGCCTGTGTGAAGTTTCAGTCCCCTGCAGAGTTAGTGTAAGGTCTTAGCAGTGGTTATGCTCCTCTGTGCACCCTACAGCTCAACTCTGCATAAAGCCTGATAATAATAATATCCAGCTTTGTTAAATATTTCTTACAAAAACTTATAACTAGTGTTCAAATCAGCATGAGTGCAAATGTTAATCAGACAGCTTTCCCTCTGCAGCTTTACATTATTGATTTTGGCTTTGTCTTGAGTCTTTTTTATGTCAAAATTAAAAATAAAATGCATCCAGGTCACGTTCTTATGTTCTCTCCATGCTACATATTTTATAATGTTCTACATATTCTACACATAACATGTATTCCTGAACCTGTGCAGTGTGGAATGCAGAAACCTCAAGGAAGAACGAGATACATAAACAACAGATTGTGTGTGGATGTGCATACAGTTGAAAAAACATTGCTCTGCCAACATTCAACTGTTGATGGCAAAGTGGAGACCCCTGTATTTACCAAGAGAGCCCAAGGCAGTGCATCCAGTCTCTGTTTACACAAATCAGGTGACAGCACAGGGGGCTCTGCATGATGTGATCAGCAGGCATGAGACGGTCCATCCTGATGCTGTTTACATCATTATCCTAATACCACCAGCATGTGGCGTTTCCTTCAAGTGAATGTCGCATTCTCAACCAGGTTACCAGAAGGACGCCTACAGGGCGAGTAATTTAACTACAACACACAGAGGAGCCCCTATCGGGCCTGTTTTAGCCTCCATTCACAAGCTGCAAGGGAATTTTAGAAAGTTTTAAAGTCTTGACCTTAACTTTCAGAACCTTGTACCATCAAGTAACTTCTTACATCTCTGACCTGCTACAGTTTTACACCCGGAGACCTCAGTCTGAGGTCAGCAGACTAAATGTTACTTCTGGTCCCTAACAAGATTCAAGATTTCATACCAAATTGTTGCATTGTGTCAACAATCCCTCACCACATTTTTATCTTGCTAAAATATAATTCTTTAATAAAAGCTCCATATATGTACATGTAAATTCTCTTTGAATGAGAAGTTGTGTCCAAACTTTTGGTCTGTACTGTATGTATAAAAAGGGATGGTTTTTTTAAGGATGTTTTTTTTTTAAATTGATAGAAAGCAAAAGTTAAATGTAAAAAATTATTTTGGTAAGACAACTTCATTTGATAGTTGCCATTCTTCTCCTCTTTCTTTAATTTCCTTAAAACAACCAGCTAAATATGCTGCAGTTAAATATTCAGATGGAGCTGAGAGGACTTGCTTAATCATTAAGAAATAAAAAAAGAAGCACTTCCTTGTTGTTAAGAATGATAATGAAGTGAAAAACCTTTTTTTTTCTTTGGAGAATATAATAAGAGAGGTGCCCTACTTAAACAAAGAATCTATCTTTTGCGGAGCGCACATAAAAATCCAGACGAGACAAATATAGATAACATAATTAAATCAAACACAGTGGAAGAAAAAAAAAACTGGAACTCACTTAGATATGAGACTGAAAATGGTGCACTAGGTGCTGAAAGGCAAAGCCTCTGGAACATTCAAGACTTCCATTGAGGAAGATTTGTGGGTGATGGTGGATTGTTATTTTTGTGGTTTGTGCTAGATGTGATGCTCTGAGGGGTTTTAACTGTGAGTTTGACAAAAGCATTCCTAATTAAAGCTCACTTGATAAAGGAACTCTACTTTTCATTCCTCTTTTTTTTGTTTGCAAGCAAAAAAAAGTTCGGACCTTATGAAAGTTCAAGTATTGTCCATGTGAAACTCTGAATTTTAAATGAAACTGTTTGCACACAAATACTTATTTAACCAGAATGCTATAAACGAGTCTTAATTTTGCATTAACATTAGCATTAGCACCAGTGGAGGGTTGCCCGCCATTGCAACTGAATTCAATAGTAACTTTACAGAAGCAGGATAAAAAAAAACTGCAGTTTTTCAAAGGCAAACATCTTTATTGCTAACAGCATAAGCTGCAGCACCATATTGGAGAATAGAGATCAAAATAACACTAGAAACTTTGTTCCTTTTTGTGAATTAGCAATGCAGCACAGTTAGCCACGACAGGAAGTAAAAAAGCAATAGTTTAAAACCCCCATAATCCATTGTTTTAACAGTAAAACAATTATTTATGGAATTATTGATGAGTTGCTTTTTGATTTTTGCCAAGCAGAAATCATTGATGTTTACAGCTTAGAGTTTATTTAGTTTCATTATTGGTGTTACTGAGTATTTTGTTTTAATTCCTATGTTATGTTATAATTAGGTTTAAAGCAGTAGTAACTTTGCCGCTGCAGCGTCTCAGACAGCCATTGCTGGAAACGGTGTTCTGTAGAAATATGCTACCTTTTGAGATGTGCTACAGATTCCTTCTGCTCATCTGCCATTCTACAGTCTTGACTTCAATAAACATATTTATTGTTTATTTTTGTTTCTATATTTTTCCAGAAATATATTTTATCTATCAAATAAATTCTCCCAGGACAGAAACACTAAATATGATGTTATTTTTACTTTCTTTGCATTGTCAGTGCGACAGGCAATTGTTTGGACACACCCAGAGGAGAAGGACCCAACAATGGCCGAAAAGGACCCAGAAGGCTTTTATATAGAAAATATCAGGAGAAATCATAAAAATAAGCTTAAACAATTAACAGGACAAACTCGCCATAAACAAGAATACTGTATAAACGTCCAATGAAATAAAATCTCATTATGAAATAAGTTGCGACCTGAATTGCTGAAGTTATTAAGTGTGATATAGGGGGACCAGAGGCGTCCAGAGTAATGTCTAATATGAAGTTGAACATGTTCATATTAGACACTTTAGACATATTAGACATGTTTTTCGGTGAGTATCCACTTAGACAAGTTTCACAACAGCAGCTTAAAGTTGTAAAAGTTATTTTGTACTACTTTAATTGACAATTATTTGCCACCATGGTTATAATTTCTGATTATAATTCTTCCATTAATGTGTGACTTGATGGCAAAATCCACCATCTGTTGATGATTTCATGCTGAATTTCTAACTATGTGTATGTGTAGTGGAAGTATTTTGAGCTAATATTTTGATAAGGACTACGGAGTTTGCTTATAATCATAAAGATCTTGTGTACCTACAAACAACCCACATGTTGTTTTCACAAGCAATGCTGTCACCTTAAAGTTGAAATAAAAAAGACAGAAAGTCCCACAATCGAAAGCAAAAACTAAATATTTTTCAAAGATATTTGAGAAACAAGCTTTTTTCCTTTCATATTTTAACTTGTGCATCAAGTGCATTTCCTTTATTCATTTAACAAGCTTAAAATATGAATTGATACAGAATTGAGACAGGCTGAATACCAGATTACAGTGAACACCTGTAAGTTCTTCAGGCTTGATTGTGCTTCTTTGTGGCAGGTGTCATCACATCAGCTGTTATTAATAGAATAGCTGTTGCCTGCACTGCAGCAGGTTGTCTGTTGGAGGTAGTCAAAGGCTCCATTCGCTGCAGACTAATGGCTTTCATTTGGATCTGACAGCTTGGTATTTGCAGGTCCCCCTTGTATTGATAGACTGCATAATTTAGACTCATTTGTTTACCCAGTCTTTTTTGTGTGTTGTTTTTTTAAATGTCTTTGCAGAGCTGTGAAATAACAGAAAAGAATTTGAATGTGATAAATAGCAGATGTTACTGAATCAAAGTGGAATCTTCTAAGATTAAATCTGTGAGTTTTGTTTTCTGTCTGAATTCATGACTTTCTGTAATAAAAGTCAGTGTTGCTGTTTGACTCATTTTAGAAAGTCTTGACCAAAAATGACAGTTGCAGGGGAAATTTTTTTTATCATAAAGCTAGAATCTCGTTTATGTCAACCAAGATTGTTGCTGCACTGGAGGAGGACAAAAAAAAACATGCAAACTTGCACGCTTGAACTGCACATCCAAACTCATTATAGCTAATCAAATCATCTGTCCAAGTATTCCAGAGGGATTGCAGAGGAGGGCAGTCTGCAAACATCTAGAGCTTGAGAGATGAAGAGTCTCAGCTGAGACATGATCAAAGCTTCTGAAGTGTGTTGCTGTCCTGAGAAGCTTTGAGAAAGACCTAAAAAAAAATCCTGTTGATGCAGGTGGAAAGACGTACGCCTGAAAGATTAAACCTTTATACGTGTTGCACTTTTAAATGTTATTTTGTTTTTTTTTTTACATGAAAGCCTAGAAAGAAAAAAAAAAAGTCTTACAGTCACATTTGCTTTAAAACTTAATCTATCCACACAATTTAGTCTAGATTTTTTTTGTGTGCATTTAATTAAACAAAGACTGTGCCAGGTTTTTCCCCCAGATGCTTTAGTGTGTGAGGCTGAAAATATGTCAAGGGCAAAGACTTTCGAATCTCAAAAGACGTTAATTAAAGTTGCAGTGAGCATAAAGTAGAGCGTGGTGTGTTTAATTGTTTGGCAGATTCCTCGCAAATGTGGAGCAATGCAGACTAACAGTTGTAGGTAAAAACATAGTGATGTTCCCTAATGCAAAAAAATACTGTAATATTAAAGACTGGATGCTACAAGTTCTGAATAAAACAATGTGAGAATTTAAAAACAACAAAAGTTGCAGACTGAAAGCAGATTGATGGTAAATTAATGAATTTCTGTGCAGATTCAATTAACTTTCATGAGACGGCTGCTTCATAGCACTAAAATACCAGAATAAACACTGAGAATAATGAAGAAAAAAAGGATTTAAATGCAACTATTAACTTTCAAAAGCTGATTTAAACAAACCTCAGTCTTTTTTGGGAGAACTCCTCAATCATTTGTAACTGACTGAAATATCAATTTGAACTTTCCGATGTAATTTGGGAAACTTTTGATTTTGTGGCTAGGTTTTGTTTACAGGTTGCTGTTTGTGATGTTTTATACGACTATTTTTAGATTTTGGCTCATAACTACAACAAAAGAGAAACAACACGAGGTAGAAAAGGTGCAAATCTGTTTATCAGACATGCTGTTTGAGTTAAAACGCATGTCGTTTGCATCCAAAGTCCAAATAGAAATCCAGGAATTTAGATGTGGAAAGTAGAAAATCAAACTCTAGGATATTTATTGAATGAGGAATTGACAAATAATTTTATGCGACAAAAACCTGATCATTTTTTCTCAAAGGAAGTCTTTACGCTGCACAGTGTTACACAGTTCATTCAGCGTCCCAGTGATGAGGGACAGATGGATCTGCATTAAGACTGACAGATTTAGAGCACACACATAAAGACTGATGCAATCAAAGGCAGTAAACAATATGTTTATCTTTGTTCTTCATGGTTCAGTACATGTGGAAGGACAAATAAAGCAGAAATATCCACCACGTGCACTGAAAGATACCGCTCATCTTTCAAATGAGTCTCTTTTTAATATCAGACAGTCAGCAAGAGTGGAAATTTGTTCATTCTTGCATTTGTACGTCGAAGGCTGGAATACTCAAGCTGTGACAGACCAATTCTAGACCGAAATGGAATAAAACATATCAGTGCAACCCAGTAAAATACATTTTGGCTGAAGTATATATTCATCCTCTCATTAATACTGAAGAGAGGTCTGTGTTTGTTCTGTAGCCTTTTGAACATTCACAGAGAGTTTCATGAACTTTATTTTGAAGGTTTCACTGACAAGAAGGTAGACAGTTCCAAAAATGTAGGAAACTTGTTTGTGTGACAGGAAGTGGGTGTCAAATGGAATCTATAAGATCCTCAACGTGGTAAACTGTATAGAACTTTGACGGATGGTCGAGAAAAAGGATATAGGGTAATTTTTTGGGAGGAGAAATCTCATTTTCTCCCAGCTAGCGTAAGGGAGCACTAAACTCAATTAAACATAAATGTAATCAAACATGTCATGGCTCTTTGCAGCTGTAGAGGGATCTCTCTGACCATGGACCAACACTAAACATCTCTCTCTCTCTCTCTATTCCTCCCTCACTCTCTTCCTCTGCACCCCATAAACCAACACATAGCAAGTTCTTTTTCTGCTTTTGTAAACTCAAAAACAATTATTGAGAAGAAACTTTTTGTCTATTTTTAATAAAACAGGTCTTTCAAAAAAAAAAAAGGCTGTCTAGAGCTCCAACATTGAATTATCCACAGATAGAGATCTCAAACACAATCTATTTGTTATATTTTTAGCCACAGGCTGCAAACAAGTAAAGATGCCACAGTCATCAACTTTAAACTCAAAAGGTGATGACAGTGGCAAATTGTTTCTCATGCTCATTTACACATTCTGATAAAAAAAACAAAAAAACAATATTATTTACTGTCCCATGTAAAGCTCTCTGTCTTGAATTTAAGAGCTATTTGCCCATTTATCCAGTTAAATTATGCAAACAATTATTTGCTGACAATCATAAACTTAGTGTTGTGCACTGTGGCTGCAAGGAGGAAACTTTTAGGATAGATGTTAATTTTTTTCTTTGACAGTGGTGAGTTACAGAGTAAGATCTTTATTTTAATCACCTGCTGCAGAAAGGCAAGCAATAACGTTTCTGCCTGTTTGTGTGTGTGTGTGTGTTCTCTAGTGTTAGCAAAGTATTTCATGAATCACTGCACAGACTTTACAGAAAGTAATCAAACTTTTTGAGACAACCCAATTTAAGATTGCTGCCATAGCTAATCAACACTGGCAAAGACAGGCGTTGAGATAAAAGGGTGACAGCTGACAGTCATTTACAACACATACTCTGAGTGCTAACACACCAAGAGAAATCCTACATTATTGCTTGAGAAATTGTACACAGTGTTATTTTCAAGATTTGACCAAAAAGGTTGCAACTCCATCATTTCTCAACAAGACAAATTTAGTTTCAAAGTTTGATATGAAAGGAGGCGGATGGTATACATTCCTTCATGAGATGTTAGGTCTTTTAATCTTTTTGCTAACATCATCCTGCTTCATCTGATAACAGCGTTTGACTGTGAAAGAGAACCGAACGACTTCCTTTTTGAGCCAGACAGCCAAAACAAATTCAAAGCTGACATGTAAAGCTCTGAATCTGAGGGTGAGACAGGTGTTTCTGTACAAGCAACTGATTACAGTATCTTCTTGAATTCCAGCAGATCTGGTATTATGTTGTTGTCAGTTCAGAAAGTGTTGCAACTGAACATGCATTGCACATTTGCACAGCCCGAGGTAGCAGCAGAGCAAAGCACTGCATCGTTTGCTGCCTGACAGAACCGAGACAACCTGCTGCTGTATATACCTACTGTAGTCTTTAACGTTTCCAGCACCTAAGCTCTAAGAATACATTGCTGTACATCTTGTCTCTCAGGATAATAGACCCCTGTTAGCGTATTGATCAGAGGGCTTTCCATTTCCGAGACACTATAGCTGAAATCGAGACCAAAAAAACAAAGGCGGACAGAAATAGATCCAAACTGACACTGCTGTCATTGGGAAAATCCTTTAAACCACCAGATTATCAATGACTTTTTTTCTTATCGTTACTCAATGAGTATGAAGAATTATGACAAAGGTGACAAGAACACTTGCTTTGACATGAGTGGAAAGACGTGAAACCTTAGAAGTGTTATTATTTCAACCTCTGAGTTATCATTCTCACTGTGACAGCAGCTGCCTCATCGTGACCGGCTTTGCCTGTGCTTGTCAGATGGCATGTGTGGAAACATGCTTTGACACAGAGAGACAGGTTATGAAAACCCATTGGATGGACACTGTAGGGCATTGAGTCTTAATCAATTATAGAAGTGATGTAACAAAAAAAATGGTTCTAAGGAGAAAAGGTTCCATCGTCCTCGAATGAAGAACAAGGAGTTCCAAAAAATGTTTTGTTTCCTCTTGTTTGGGTTTAAAACAGTGTGTCCATAACAATACATTAATATGTGATAACAAAAGTATTATATAGTAATATAAGTTATGTAACAACAGAATACATATATAGAAGCGGAGAATGGCCGTATCTGTTGATAACATTTTTATGTTGTTATTATAATGGATCTTGTTTTCCCGAGATAATGAGTTATTTAGATAACAGGATAAATAACTCGTTACCTCAGGAAAACAAGATCCTCTATAACGAGCTAACGGGATAAATAACTTGTGATCTCGGGAAAACACAAAAATGTTTTTTCTCAAGGACGTCCTCCTAGGCTACCGTACATATGTATTAGCAGTGCACTAATCAAAAATCAGAGTTCACACATTATTTTAAGTGGTGTATTAGTCACAACATGCACCAGATGTTCTGCTCAGATCCAGTGAAACCACTTAGCTGACACAAACATATTAATGTTTCAGTTAGTGTCACCATCTACAATGATGCCTACCATCATGTCTGGGTCATGTTCAAGCCCATCTCGGGCCTCCAAAGCTATTTCTGTAATAAGAAAGATATTTCATGACATAGTAACTGCAAAGCATAAAATCTTGTTAATTTGCAATTAACTGTTATGACTAAATGTAGAAAACCAACAAACTCAGAGGTTTGTAGAAAAAACCGTAGGGTACAATAAGGTAATGGAGGCACATGAGGGGAAGACGCACGCAGCTCCATGTGATTCACTCTAAAGACAAACAAATGACTCAACAACTCTGCGTTTATCCCCTGGTGCACTTGGATTAACAGAAACATTTTATGAAAGTTACTGATGCTGTTACATATTGTTTTTGATGTGTTGATGTCTACACACATTACTGAGTTTGTACATATTAATTATTTGTATTTGCAGATTTGAGGTCAGTTTTGTTAGATGACAGACTCTCATTAGAACTGTAAGTTTAAATATCTGAAGTAATTATTGTATCATTGAAAGTTAAATTGTTGCTCTAAGTAAATATTTTAATGGAAAACCCAGTAGAACGTGATGACGTCTCTGTTACTGCAGTATACTGTAAGGTTCCTGTTATGGATTCATATTGTCATCATACAAGTAGAAAAAAGCCATTTTAAACATTTAAATAAATACATGCTACAAGCAAAAGTTTGAGAGTTTTTTTCTAGATTATAATAAATATTTTCTTTGTTGATATTAGATCATATCTTTGAGACTGTATAGACTTTGCTTCAGTTGCTGAGTGTAGATGGAGGACAAATCAACTCAGATAAAAGATAGATTGAGTTAAAGTGTGAGTCATTGCATGCCTGGTACAGACAGCTGTCAAATTAAGATGATGTGTTCAATTATATTGAATAACAGTAACAGGAAAAAAACATAAATGTAACATGTCAAACACACATTTCTTTTTATTACATGAAATGTAACATAATGATTTAGTCACAAAACATTTTAGAACAGCATCACACACGGTGCCAGTTTACTTTTAGCTACTTGCATTTTTTTTTTCATGGTTTCTTAAAGAGCCCATTTCATACACATTTCAGGACTTTGTGGTTATTTCTTAAGTATTAACCAGTAATATGAAACATTGTATATCTAAAAAATGTTAGGAAACACTTATTAACAGACCTTTCAATCTGTCTGCTTGTTCATATTCATTGTTCAAATTTGCTGGACTCTGATTGGCTAACAAAATAGCCTATGAGAGCAAAGAATACTGTTTCCTGCCCCGCTGCGCATGGCAACGTAAGACGTCGTGTCTTCCTGTTAGCTACGTCTTATGCTACAGCTTTTTAGTGAGCAGCATGCTAGGCGTGGTTTCAAATGTGGGAGCTGCCAAAAACTAACGAACAAAGGAGTTGTGCTGAAACAGATACAGGCCGTTCGGACTCGGGAGAACTCGGGTGTTATCACCACCTGTGTAGTTTGAGAGATAAAAACTGAAAGAGAAGTTGTTGACCTGTTTTCACACCCACTATGAAGGTAAGAACACCTGTGGAGCTAAAATATTCAACAGAAACCTCAGAAAAAACTTTTTTAATGGAAGGGCCTCTTTAATGAAAACGTTACTAAAAAAGAAGGTGGGTTAGCAGGACTTATCAACAAAAGAGGGTGCAATTCAGGACATGTTGTGAAATATCATCTGTGTGTGGCAAATGACTTGCTCATTTACTGAGCAGAGGTGAGCTGATGGGCTTGAATGGTCTCAGGTGCAACCAGAGCTGCAGCCAATCCAGACTTAATCACTGAACAGGGATCAGCCAAGGACTCTCCAGTAAGCAAAGACATGATGGAGAAATAGCCTGAAAAAAGAAAAAAAGAATAAAGAAAATATGATCAAAGAAGAAACAAAGGAAGAAGATCTCTCACAGAGCTGTTATAGAATATGATAGTAATGATGGTCAATTTTTTACATGCAACTTAAAGTATTTTCTTACCAACTTAAAATAGTAATAAAAATAATGCATTCTCTACCTTCTTTATGTGAACCATCTGTTATGATTAAAGAAAAACTGTAGTTAGCAATCATACAATTTGTTTTTTCTTGACTAGTAAAAGAATCTTCCTTTATACAGTCCCCGTTTATCAAAAACAGAAGTTCAGGTTGTTTTTTCTCCAATATAAAAGCTTTCAGGTAAGAATAAGTATCAAAAATGAGACTGTTCAGAGAGTAATGGAAAATAAAATATAATATAGTCTCCTTTCTGCCGTACATCCTTTACCTTGAAAACAATGTACTATGAAATGAAAACATTTTTAAAGAAGTATTTTTTCATCCTATAGTTTCTCAGAGCACCTGCATGATAAATCATGTTTACGAACAGTCAATCACCATATCAAGGGATATTACAAGCTGAGATGTGTGGAATGAATAGTGATGGAAAATGTTCAGAGGTTCACACAGAGGTCTCTTCCATTAAACAGTGTATTATAAAAGGTTGGTGGGATTATAGGGGCCCAATTTCAGTTGAAGATTTGGGAATGTGTTTAAAGCAAAAGTAATCCAAATACAATGATCGGCTGAGCATTGATGAAAACATTCAACGTTAATGGCTCTGCTTTTAAAATGATAGACGACACACTTACCCTGCCTCTTGTTACGCACATTTTCTGTGGTATTGATGATGAATCTGGGGTCTCACACCATTTAATCACACCTATCCCTAACCAGAGACATTAAACTGCAAAAATGGAGGCTTGTGCTTTTGTAATGTTTTGGTGCTCTGTGTTAAGATGTCCACTGTAACCCTCAGAAGCACACTGTGTTACGAACATATGAACTGTTCCTCTCTGTAACTTTACAACATCCATCAACTACAGCAGAACAATAAAAGACAGTAATTAGACATTAATCAGTGACTTTAATTTAGTTCCATAGCAGTTCACAGCTTCTGGCAGGTGACAAAAGCCCTAACAACCCTCACAAGGAAAGGAAGGGGGGGGTCTGTGAGTCAGTTCACTAGCTACATCCTTAAAGCTAGAACTCTGCACTTTCAGTTTGAATTAGAAAAGCTCCTTTGATGAGAAGTGCGACATCTTCCAGTACTAAGAGAAAGTTCAGTTGCCTTTTTAACCTAATATGGTAGATATGACTTTTTTGGAGATGGGATGCATAAAAGCCTGCAAAGGCTTTTATTCACTTCAAACAAAGACAACAACTTGGCTCAAAAACCTTTTTCTTGCTTTATATTCTCTGAAAGCTGGATGTAAGCCAGATAACCAACTGTACTAACACAAGAACACATTTGGTCAGTCTATTCAGCTTTATGCTGGTGAAAGTTTTCAGACATCCAGGTCACAGTAACCCCATAACAAGACTCACTTTTTCCCCTTATTTTAGATCCCACTGGAACTGTTAAACTTTCTATTTTTACCAGTCCAAAATTGTACATAAAAAATACAATAAAATGGAATTATATTAAGCCATTAAAAATGCAAAAAAAAACATATACAAAAAACATAAAAATACAAAAACAGTTTACTGTTCACTGTAATACAATAACCCAGGAAGTTACAATTCTCTCAGAGAATGATGAAAATATATTAACTAAAAAATATATACATTTTAATTGATACTATTATGAAGAAATCAATTAAATTTTGGTTGTGTATCAAACCATTGATAAATGGTACAAATTTCTTGAATTGGTTTGTGAGGAAAAATTCCAGTTCAGTGTAGAAAAGCTTTTTATTGTAAGATAAAATGTTCTGGGTTATAATTTTAATAATTTTGATTGTTTACAAATTGTTCCCTCTTGTTATGTATCACTTAAGTCTACATCAGTTCTCCAGTGTCATCAGACGTTTGTTGTAGAATCAAGGGCTGGTTACTCAGAACCGAGGACCGTGTTTGGCCTGCATGTAAAAAGCATTCAGCCCATAAGAGGCTACTCCTCATAAACATACACCCACATTATCTGTGCTTTCTTCTTTTTATTAGAATCCCCCCCGCACACACACACACAATGTTCTCCAGAACCTGCAACAGTTTTAGTAGCAAATAACTTGTAGCAAATAAAACCTAAGGATGTTTAAACTGACAGGAAACTTCATGCTAGAATTTTCTTAAGCTACTACCTAAATCCTATTTACTTCTCCGGTCCTTAAGAAGTCTTTTGTTCCACTTTCCAATTACCCGTCTGTCCCTTGTCTCCATGCTACACCATCAGGTATATTGATTCATCCCTGGTGCGGCCCTGCAGACTCTGCTAAGGCTGCTACGCTTAGACTCTTCTTGACTTTTGGGAATTAAGTGGAATGCAAAATGTTCTTGTTTATTAAACAGAGCTTGTCATCAAAATGTGTTGCTAATATCGCAACAAACTAGGACTGGCTTTGTACTAGATCAGTTGTTTATCACTAGAGCCCAAAAGTAACAGCAAAAAAAGAACAATGTAGCAAGTTTTAACCAGTTTTAACAATTTAGTAATATCATTAATTTTTAAAAATAATTTCATTGAATGGGTCGGATTTTAAAAATGTTAAAGTTCATAAGGGTCATGAACAAACTAAAGATGTCCATATAATTAACAAAGTAATGACAAGAATGAGACATTAACTTGAAAGAAAAGTTATTTTTTATAATAGTTGAATCTTTCGGGTCATCTATAGTAAACTTGAGTATCACATGTATCAGAGACTTTCCATCATATTTCTCTAATAATAATCCTCCGCATGCACCCATCGTGCTCTTGAGGGGTGACATTAATTTTCCGACTCTGTCACCGGTCTGGCTCACAAAAGGTCCATCAAAGTTATAGTGGTTATCTGTATGGTCACTGCCGTGCTGGAAATTAGAGTCATATAGAATCTGATTAGAAAGAGCTCTTTTCATTACAGTTACCAGACAAATGCTGCTCATAAGACAGACATCTTTCTCATTTGTGTTTTATGTGTTTAAGCTCCAGACTCAATGGCGTTTTTACCGTGCTCACGATGATATCACGTCTTAAATCTCACAGCTCTGGAAAAAGAGTGAAGCCATGAAGCTGCTTTATCCCCTCTCACAGACAATCTATTGAAGGATTCCTCTCCACAGTGTTGATTCTATTTAGTTTGTACATTATAATCCTTCAAAACAACAGTGCCAGTTGGATGACCAAGATGTTGTCTATGGAGGATAAAGTGATCCCTTCATAAATGTGTGATGCAGTCTGTGTTTCTGATAAACTCTGTGTTCTCCTTGTGTGGCTGTTCACTCCCTGCTCCTGTCTCAGCGTTTATCAGTGGACTTCTATAACAGGCTGACCTCCTGACCTGTATGAGCTTACATCGGGCTTTTCATTCCAGGCGCAGTGCCGCGGTGGCGGTGAAAGGTGTTTAATGAACTGTCTTATAAAAGGGAGGGATGTGGTTGCCCATCGGCACTCATCCCTCCCTCCTGCCTATTTCTGCAACACTTTTTTTTTTTTATGTACAGCCATATCTCAGCGGCTTTTTGCTGAGCTGGTGTGTTTACTGAGAAATACAAAACCCCCAAAGGTGTGAACAGTTCATCTGAAAAAAAAAAAAAAGATAAATCATTTGTTGGAATTTGAATGTTACAGAGTATGTGAAGTACACACATGTATTTTGTGTTAGGACTGTGTTATACCTCAATACAGTTTTTAAAATTATGCAAAGAACTTGTAAAATAAGTCACAAAATCACAACAAGAAATAACATGTTTTGAGGGTTGAAATGCAAAATTTAACATTATATTTCTAAAAACCTTTGAATTAACTTTGTACTTTAAAATATAATTCAATTTGTTGGTCAGCGGCATCGCTTACTGGTCTTTGTTGGAAAATGCTTTGAATCTATTAGTTCTCATTTGATGTTAATTTGTTCGTTATTGATGAATCTGCATGTGAGTAGAAGTAATTAAATAAACAAAAGCAAACAGAATCCATATTTTTCTTACCTGTTTGATCCAGTTCAGGATTTTGGGGAACAAGCACCTGTCTGCTGTCACTCCTTTCACACAAAAACTCACGGATCTGTTAATTAACACAACACGCAGTTTTATTTTTGGGAAAAATCCAGTAGAAAACCCACACATGCACGGGATGAATATCCAAACTACATGCACAAAAACTCCACCTGTTTTTTTTTTTCCCCAAAAAAATTCTCAAAATTAATTTGGGGCCACTTTCAAAACAACAAGGTGAGCCATACAGTCCGGAAATATTTGGACCGAGTCTCGTTTTTACAGCAAACAGAAAGAAAAGGCTTCTTCTAAAACAAACTCCCCAACTGCAAAAGGTTTGAGGTTACTGGAGTCCAAAACAAATACAATTATTTCAATGCTTAGAGGGGCAGGAAGTTACCAGGAGTGACTGTTCTTTTATTTTTAGGATAAACCTAGATCAAAACGGTTCTGTTTCCTCCCTTACAGATGTAACCACAGCTGCATGAAGCATGCAGTCCACACGTATCTCTCCTCATCTCAGACTTATTAAGCAGGTAGAGTTATTTTCTGATTTGATGCCTGCGTGCAGCCAGGAAATCTGATGGGAATTAATAAGTCTGAGCTTTATCCTGTTTTAAATCTTTTATATTTTGTTTTTTCTATTGGGAGTTCAATTTTCCTGCTGACACAGTCTTATTAGGAAAAGCTTGAGCATTTCTTCCTCCTTGATAAAAGTGGAGTCCCATTTCTGCTCTCCACACATGAAACAAATTTGTTTACCCTCTTTCCCAAGGACATGTCTTCCTGTTCTGTACTCAAAAATGAATAGCCTGTAGTTACACAAAGATTTATGTTACCACTCCAAAATTTGGACACATGTACCCACTCATTTTTAAGAAGCAGGGGCGTCTGAGTATTTGACTGCTGTTTGTATTTACTGGACGTTTTTGTGTGAAGCTACAATTCGGGTTTGAGATTCATGTTTTTGTGTTGTTTTTACAACGGATCTTTTCACAAAGGTATATATTTTAATATGAGCTTCCACACAACTTTCAAGGCCATAAATGAGTGGAAAACTAAAAGTGACACTTGGTAATATATACTGAATAAAATCATTTTAGGGTCTCAGAGAAATCGTGTTTCACTTTTCATGCTGAAGCATATAAGTTAAAGGCAGTTGCTCTCCTGCTTTACTACAACTCACCCGACTTCACAAATAACGCAGAGGGAAAGAAGATGGTGGTGAAAATGCTTTCTGCAAATGGAGCTCATGATAAATTTTATAAAAGTCTTCATAAAATATTTCGCTGAATTTCCATCCACTGCTAATTATATTGTCTTTATCCGTCCTCGATAAGATGACCTTGGCTTTTTCACTCTAAAGATGAGACGTGGAAACAATTTATGAAACCCGTGTTTCTGTATCAACCACTAATAAGAGTCTGGAGATTTAAAATCTGATTTTCAAATGTGTCCTTGCTGAGATGGACAAGCAACTCACTCAGTATGTGGTGAAAAAGAAGAAAATATTCTGTATATGTGGATAAAATAACAGCACACTCCAGAAATACTGGGCTAATAAACATCAAAAACAAGCAAAACAACAACTAAATACCAAATTCAGTTTCTCAAAAATAAGTTTTAAAATATAAAACTGCTACAAAAATAGTTAAATAGTCTTTTTGAATCTGACTTTTACAGTATCTCTATATCAGTTTTATAATGTAACACAAGTCACCTATAAAATATCATCAGGTGCCACAATTATATTCATTTAACATCAAAGAATATATAAAATAATATAATTTCATATTATCAGATATGTATAAAGATTTATGGTATATGTGCATATTTTAAGTGAACAATATACTATGGAACGGACTATTTACTGTATTAGGCAAACCGCAATGGTGCCGCTATTGGCTTGGCAGGTAGATGTAAACATAATGCCAACGTTGTGCCCGTCAAAATCAATATTTTATTATATTTTAATTCATATATAATTTTTAAAGAAAATACTATACTTTCATTATGCATTCCTCTAAATGTCCCGGGAGGTAATATGTTTTTAAAACCTAGCTTATTATGAATTGTTCCATATTGTTCCATATATGAATAAAAACAAAAGAAGTCAACAAATTTAATTAAACTTAAAGGAAACATCTTATAAGCTGTGGTGCAGTTAGTAGAACTGTTGTCTTGCAGTGAGAAGGTCCTGGGTTCAATTCCAGGCTGGGGCCTTTCTGCTTGGAGTGCATATTCTCCCTGTGCATGTGTGGGTTTTCTCCGACCAATTAGAGTCACCAATTAACCTCTTGCATGTTTTTTCCAAAAACATGCAAGAGGTTAATTGGTGACTCTAAATTGTCCCTATGTGTGGCTGATGTTTGTCTATGTGTGACCCTGTGATGGACTGGTGACCTGTCCAGGTTGTCCCCCACCTCTTGCCCAATGACCGCTGGAGATAAACACCAGCTCCCTGTGACCCTGAACTGGAAGGAGGTTTAGAAAGTGGATGTATGGAAACATCATATAACTGTCAATTTCATACAGATTTGATATATTTTGGCTTATAGAGGTTCTGTGCTGATGGTAGATTTTGATTCCTACAGATAGAAATTGCAAGAATTTCCTGATTTTCAGCTTTTGTGCTTTGCAGTGTGGGGACTTGACTTTTATATAACAAGAATTTACTAATGATACGGAAGAAACACCTACTTTGCATTTTTGTAAAAAAATATATAATTGTAATTCAAAACCTAATATTTATCAACTGAGTGAATAATCTTTGTTTTTATTCTTTTTAAAACGTTCTTGACCTTTTTTATTTTATGCTTAAACATTAACATCATTTCTCATTCTTTCAATACATTAAATGCTTCTTCTCCAGCAAACAGATATCAAATTGGAAAGAATTTCTACTTGTTATACATGAGGAAATTGAATCAGTTGAGAAATGACGGGGAATGAAAACTGTAAATGAAGATTATTTTCAAAATGTTTTCTAGGTTCATGCTTGAGGTTCAGGAAAACAGTCTCTTTAGAGTTACTTGTTCTGAGTCTACTTTACTATTTTAATGAAGTGGCTTTGTATGAAGTCATATTAGGTCAGTGGTTTAGAAGAATGGATTGGACGTGTAAAAATACAAAAGAAATTGCGAACTGACCCAGAGGATAAGAACTGGTCGGGGGGTCCGGTCCCTCGCTGCTTCTACTGGGACTCAATCAAGCAAAACTGGCAGGGGTGAGAAGCATTGCAATAACGTTGAAGTAAAGCTCTTCAATAATTTATTCTGAATATATACAGAAACTACAGGCATCCCAGCGTACCGGAGAAAATTCGTGGAGCACTGACCGCAAGATGTTCTAAACAGTGCTGGATCAATGAATAATATATGAATCTGACATAATGTGCAAGTCTTGTTCTGAATCTTCGCAGAAATATTAAATCCATTTATATCTTATAACAATGCTTTCCCTCCACTGATTCTTTTTGAAGCGTTGCAGAAGAGAATGTCTATTGCCTCGGGAGTTGAGACAGACAAGAGCACCAGTTCAGAATAACTGAATCCCACAGAAGAACGATTCATTGCATTAGCTCACACTACATGGAGATATTTTATCATATGACATGTTTTTCACGTTTGTTAAAGATCTGCTTTGAATCTCCCACATCTATTGTACAAGAATGTGTACTTATTTAAACATCTGTCAGGAATTTGGATCATACATTCACCTTTTTGTGTGATGGTTAAAATTGAGTGAAATACTAATCCCTGGAGAATCGATCAAACTTGAGCTCTAATTTTATGTTTTTACTTTGTTTTTAAGGTGGAATTGTTGATAAAACAACTATATTTGTGTTTAGGCAATCAAACATTAATTACAAATGCCATTCACTTCAAAATTCACAGCTTTTCCAATCCTTAGTTGGCATCATTTGCATCATGAATGCAAGTAATTCAGCTTGTAATGGGGACAATTAATCACTGTTGCTACTCCTAAAACAAATGATTGCCACTGAAGTCAGTGTGTGTTGGGACTGCACAGAGTGGCTTCAGGGGATAAACAAGAAGTGCTGAGGCCCATCAAATATTTAATTCATCTGAAACTTGTTGTTTTGGCTAGTGAAAAGTATGAAAAATGAGTTACCTGTTTGTGACAAAAGGCTGAGAAAGGAACGGCACAGCCCACCCTTGTAACAATGAAAATATAAAGTTTCTATCCATAGGAGTAACACCTGTCTGCTCGATTTTCTGTAAAAAAAAAAAAAAGGTTGAAAAACTTTGACAATGCAGAGAGCTGCAGCTGGTGTTTATGCATGTATACATGTATACAATTTGCATGTGAAAAATCTGTTGTTTACTGATTATTGTGAAATCAAAAATAAATATATTAAAGAAATAATCAACAGCCATGATTTTGGAATAATATTTACATAAAAAAATACCCTATAAAGAAAACACCATTTAACTTGTATGAAGTGCATGAAGCGTTGCTTACAAAACGCTAAATGACTTTAAAGACCCACTCCGATGAAAATCACGTATTGTTAACATGTTCTTGTAGCATTTTTCTGATGCTAGAGGATGTATCTTAAGAAAATTAAGCTCAAAATTGGATTTCTCAGTATTTCTGCATTCAAAACGCTGTGAATCAGTATAGCAGACACAAAAATGCGTCTAAAAAGAGTGGGTTTGTGACATAGAAAAGCCAGTGGGCGGGGCACAAGAGACCATTTTTATATTATCATGTAAACATAAGCCAAGATTTGATAAATCCAATTTAGGTGAAACTAATACATTTTTTGTTTTAAATTGAACACAACATTTTGTTTGTTTGTATTCAGAGTGACAGACTCAAATTATCTAAATACATTTCAAAGCAGTTGCAATAAATAAAAAAGTGTGTAACCCTTCATGAAAAATCTTGGGTTCAAGGAATAACATTCAAAAATCTGGCCCTTGTCAGTACTTAGAGTTTGATAAATGCAACTTAATATTAGTAACAATTTGTGACTTAACAAAAACTAAACCAAATTAAAAGAAACTGCTTTTTGTTTTTTTATACCAGGGATAAAAACTAAGATTGTCTTGTGTTGACAAATGATGGAGTTTCAGCTATTTTGGTCCAAATTGGAACATAAAGGACGTGAAGGACATTCAGCTGCTACCATATGAAAGTGTAGCTCACTTAAAAAAAAATCTGACAAGATTAAAGTTGACCCAAACAAAAAGACAGAGACAGAGTCATGCATGAGTTTAAAAAAAAAACTAAAACACAATGAAACAATTTGCAAACAATGTGTAAATCCATCATTGTATAATGTCAGTCAGTCAGTATCTATACCTGCTTGTTCATGTTCAGGGTCAGTCTGGAGTCTATATCTCTAGCAGTCATTGGGTGAGAAGTGGGGTTACACCTGGACAGGTCACCAGTTCATCACACGTAGACAGACAACCATTCACTCACGTACCCATACCAGATAAAATTTACAGTTGCCAATTAACTTCAAGCATACTTTTGGTCTTTGAGAGGAAGCCGGGGTCCATAGAGAAAACCCACACATGCACGGGGAGAACATGCAAACTCCATGCATAACGGACCTGGCTGGTTTCAAATACCTAGGATCTTCTTGTTGGCCACCATGCTACGATTGGCGCCACCGTGCAGCCCTATGTACAATGTACAATTCATGTGCAAATACTATAGAGAGCTGCCATCTTTCCCAGGATTAGGCATCTCTGCAAGTCTCCTCAAGTTTTGACTGTGTGTTTTTTACAGTAAGAGCCACAACTCCTAGAACCCAGACTCTACAGGCTTCCGTTAACTTCTCTAATAGTACATTTCTTTACAGTACACTTGGGGAAATGACATAGCAGGCATGAACATTCGTTGTGGGTTTGATTCCAATATGAAGTCTCATATAATTTGTGGCATCAGCTGTTGGTAGTTTCTTCACCCGAGGTGAGTGAGGTGATCAGTTCAATCATACTCAGTTTTATATTTTGGGTGTTGGTCTTCATCACCGCAGTTGCTTGTAGATCATGAGGAAGACCCCGTTTAGCTAAAACATTTATATAATTAACTTCCTCTTTATAAAAATGTGGAGAAAGACTGAGGTAAACCTTTTCAGGCTCGGCAAGTTTTTTTTTGAAGTTTCTGCCAGGAGAACATCTAATGTCGAAGAAGGCAGCATGGCTTTGATTTGAAAAGATACTGGACTAATCACACAACTCCTGGAGCAATAAATGAAAAACAGAAAAATCAGTTAAAGTTCAGACTTTAAACAGAACTTTAGGAGAAGTGTGTATACACAAACGACCTTAAATTTAACTATAGAGCAATAAGAAAAAAGACTGCAGTAATTGTTCAATAAGGTCAAATAGAAAATGATTCCTACAAGTTACAGCACATTAGAAGAAACATGATTTTTACTGTCTCACTGTAACCTACATGCCTGTTGTGTTTGCCACTCAGAGAAAGGTCAAAGTAGCTCCTCTAAATTTGAAGTAGACATTATATTAATATTAGACAAAGTTTGTTCAGGACCAGAATTACTGATTCTATGCATCATTTATTGAAATAAAGCTTACAAATAGACTGAAATTATGCTGTTGGAAAAAAACTGTAACCTCACCAACTTCCTCTCACTTTGATCATGTTCTGATCCGAATGTACGGATGTGATGAGAAAGAAGGCAATGATGCTGAAAGCAACTCCACATCAAAAGCAGGATTTTATCATTCTGAACAGGTAAAATTAGCATCATGAATTTTTTAATGGCTTGCTAAATTTACTTTGGCTGCCATGAATATACGCAGCATTATCTATCCATGTCTATTATCCATAAACAACTATAATAAAATGCTTTCAGAACATTAAACATGCTGATTGTTAGCTACAGTTCAATGTGGCATCAAAAATATTGTTCAAAGAAAACATAATAAACCAGATTACTGGATATTATTTTGTAACACACTTTCAGATTTAGCACAACATAATAATCTTTGTTTTGTAGGGACTGTTTAGTATTAAAAGTGATCTACACTTTAAATGTGTAATAAAGTTTACAATCCATGTGCATCATAACTACCTCTGTGAATTTTAATTAACTTTTTGGTCAATTTCTTTCAACGTATCACATTCCTTTAAGTATTTTCTCCCGCTTGTACAAGCTACTCATGCACTTACTGCACTAGTAAAAACACAATATGGGTTTATTATAGGGAATTTTCTCTTTCGGTGAGAACGATTGTTTGTGGTAATGTCAATTTTTTTTTATTCCTATGTTCTTCATGCACTATTTTTTTCTGTCAAATGAATAAATTCTTTTGTCAAAAGTTTCTAACACTGTCTGTCGGGGCTTCATTGTCTTCTAAAACAGTATTAAAAACCTAAACTTCAAAGGATGCCCCCCATTCCCCATTCAGATCTCAGGCTAAGAGGTTTGTGATTAAATTAAAAAGTTGGCTGGACCTCAGATCACATTTTATTGTTAAACTATCCCCGACATTGTCCTAAACATACCTGAGGTTTGATTTAAATATCATACGTGCTGCTTTTTTCATATTATTATCACGTGACATTAGCATAATGTAGTTTTTAGAAGAAAAATCTAATCACATCTCAAAGTAAATATTCTTACAATGAACATTACAGAAAGTTTAAATAAATTAGTAAATATCATTATGAGAAAATATTATTGGCGTGACGCTTTAAAATTCTGTTAAAGTGCTTTACAAGGAAGAATGAGGCAGCTTATAAATACCAGGTCAGATCAGTGTTTGATTCTTGGCAGGAGCATCTGTAAAGGCTGCATTCTTCTCTTTATTCTAACTTTATTGATCTCAGGAACAAAGGGTGGGGAGCTCTCAATTGGCTGTATGACTCAGCACATTTACTGTGCCATTAGTCTCAGGGTCAAGCTGGAGTAGAAAAAACAACCTTTTTTACATGACTGAAGTGAAGCGTTTGATGATACCGAAATAGGGGAAATGATGAAAAGGAACAACAAAAAATGTCAACAACATTTGCGATTCAGAGCAGCAGGTTGACCATATAATTTAACTTTTGATGGAGTGTCACACAGTTCTGAAAGGGATATTATTGCCAGTTTGAAGTGTGTTTCTGTGTAAAATGTTGAAATAATTCTTACCTGCAGTAAAAAGCTTCCCTATTGGACTCAGACTGGAGAAATAGAGTACTTTAACTGCTCCAAAATAAACTAGTTCACATTTACTTACCCATTTCATGAGATAAATGTAAATAATATAAGGTATTAATAATAGTAATATGCATCAATTTGCATATTCATTGTTTCATGCACATTAACCCTCTCAGGCTCAAATTAAGATTCAGTAACTGCTGCAAATCTGAATTCTTAATTTGAATAATACAATTATAGTAATACCTTTTTTCTATAGTGTAATAAAAAGCTAAACTAAAACAAGATCAGATTCTGGCGAAGAGGAAAGTTAGACTAACCTGTTTGCTTTTCTTTTCCCAACAACCTATATTACATGTATCCAAATTCTTAATAAAGCTTCTCTCACTCACATCATTTTTGATTTTGGTAGACAGAAAAAAGTTCTAAATGTGTGTCTGAAAGGTATGGGGTGCCGTTTGTAAAGTTGCACAGTCAAAAATTAACAAAAATAATTTTGATTACCTTGTCATTCATTTATTTATAAATGTTCCATTTACCAACTAAATGTTTAGTTAGCAATCTAAATAGTTAATTTGAAGTTAAATGTTTATTTTACAAAATAAATATATATTTTCCAAATTAAATATTTAATTTTCAAACTAACTATTTAATTTTGAAAGTTAAATATTTAGATCTGACCTAAATAATTATTTTCTAAATTATATGTTTAGCTCCAACCTAAATATTTAACTAATATGCAAATTAACTTGCTGATAAGCGGAAGTGGACTAGATCAGACCTAAATATTTAATTTTCAAAATTAAATATTCATTTTGTAAAATAAACATTTAACTTCAAATTAAACATTTAACTTCAAATTAAACATTTAGCTTGCTAACTAAACATTGAGTTAGTAAATGTAACATTTCTAAATAAATGAATAACAAGGTGAAAATAAGCTAAATAACCCAAAATATTGCTGCAACAATAAACATTTCTAACTGTGTAACTTTACAAACAGCACCCCATATATGTAGCTTATGACTGCGGATTTATTCACAGTCACTTTCAAAACAGTGAGATTGAGGTACTCTTCATACAATTCTGGATCCGTTTAGCATATCAATATTGAACATATTTTTCAGTGTTGTTCTTTCAGCAACATTTTATTTCAGGAAAAAAAGCGGAAATGCCACAATTGCCTGAACTCTTCCTTATTTGTATCGTTCCTTTGATGCTGTGCAAAAAAATTCCCCAGATTTAACCTTCTCCAGGCAAGTATATGCAGAACACAGAGGTCAGGCTATATGCTATTTATTTAAATGGTAAAGTATGAGCCTTCAAGTATTTATGGTTAAGTTACAGTTTAGTTCAAAGGGAGAAGAAAATGCACCACCAGAAATAAATATGTCATCAGGTCTTCTCAATCACAGGAAACCTCAGGTATACATAAGTGCCTGTACGCTCACATCAGACAACAACCTGATCTCAGACAAGATATTCCATTATTTTCTCCATAAAGTAGTAAAAGTTTGTCACTTGCTCTTCATCTATTGTTGCTATTTTGAGCCACACAAAGTTAATCAGTAAAAATTTGATTGAAGTATCACAGTTCAGATAAAAAAATGAAAGCTGCAAATCAGTGTGTTAGTTTGAATTCAATCTGACAAGCCAGTTAAGAAAGATTCATCATCCAAATTCTAACACAGTTCATGTAATTCCTTTTTTGGCAGAAATATATACATATATTTTTAAAATTCTTGCTGAACTTGATCCCTGCATGCAAAGAAAGGGTTTTATTTTGCAGCTGATGATGATATTTGTGCTTTTGAATAACCAGAGAATTACACATAACTAAAGTGGAAAACTGATAACAGTGTAAAGTTCAATAAAATAACATTCACTGGCCTTTAGCTCATCAGTCCTGTCGGACATTAAACTTTAATGAAACAAAGAAAAACATTACTATACATAAATCGCATGAATCTACAGAAATACAACAACAACACGTGGCTTTAATACATTATTTCTAACTGAAAAATAGACTCACACTGCTGTCTCAGCAGCTGAGATGTACAGAACTTTTTCCACAACAGCCTCCAAAGTTTTAAGCAGTTTTTCAGCTCTACTAATTTTGGTTTCCTGAAATGACAACTGCTGTCTGATACTGTCAACAGTAGCTATTAATAGAGTTTTTAATAATAACATAAAAAATTCAAGAAAACATCTAAAATATTTATCTAAAGAATTGCTTTGAATTTAAAGGGGATTGAAAGCAGAATTTGACTGTATTTTTGAATAATTTATAACGATGATCAAAATTTACAACCATCTGATATAAATCATCTTGTTAATTTACAGCCAGTTTCTGATGAATCCTTTCTTCATCAGCAGTGAAGGAAGACGTCTGCAGCATCAGGGAAGGCTGTGATATTTACCAGCTATTTCATATTGCCTATATACTATTGAGAACTTATGGACCTTTCTCAAATTTGACATTTACACTTTGGGAGAACAACACATTCTCTAAACAGCATTTAGGAGGCTGATGTTTCTGTTTCAGTGACCATTGATTCTGAGGAGACCAAGACACTAACAGACTCCATACGACTTGGGGAAAACAATATATTGGCTACTGAATATTGCTGAAAGTAAATAAACACATAAATCCCAAGCGTGTTTCACCTGCTTTTAAGCTTATACAGCTACTGTTACATACTAGTTTATATAGAACTTGCTTTCTCCTCAAATACAGCCTTAAAAATATTGCTAAAAGTATTTAGTGTAAGAGCTCTGGATTTTTCTGCAAATAGTGCAGATGTGTAATATTTCTGCACAGGTCTAATGAGCATCATTACCACTGAAATGATGCAGTGCCAAATGAGCTCAGTGATTTTTTTTTTCAAAAGCACAGTTATTTAAAGCAAGTGTGATGAACATTAAATCGGCATCAAATATCTCTCTGAAACTCACGTTGCAGCAATTAAGCACATTTCCCAAGCCCGTTAGAAATTAAAGAGATATAGCCAGAGTGAGGATTTGGGAAGTGCAGAATAAAAGGTGGCTCTATAAACTTAGAAAAGGGGGGATGGGGCATCATTTCATGAAGTTCTCTGTATGGAGTGTTTAGATCGTGAAACATAAACATCAGAGACCAGGAAGCAGAGCTGATGCAGTTGTAGTTTGAGCAGATGGTGCATGTGTGCCACGTCAGTAAAAGAGTCAGTTCAGAACAACATTAGATGATTACCCATAGTGCCTTTGGGTCTACTTAAGTGACATTTGCTTTTATTTGCTTCCAAAGGGGTGGAGTGATGAGGACAATCACCAGAGACAAGGTTTCTGGTTTAAATTTAGTAGGGGCCTTTTTTTGTGTGTTCTTTGCATGTTCTCCTTGTTCATGTGTGATATTTTCCTGGTTACTCCAACTTCCTATCACAGCTGTAAATCATGAATAATGGGTTAATTGTAGGTTTTAGTATGTGTATGTGTGCATGGTCCTTTGTGTCTATTTGTTGGCACTGTGATGGACTGGCAACATGCTCAGGTTGTGCTACGCCTCATGCTCAGTGACCACATTCCATCCAGCATCTCTGCAATGCCACTTTAGGGAGTTGTCAAAGCAAAAAGTGGGGTAATGAATGAGTTTGATTGAGTCTATGCAGGTTTGCAATTTATAAGACTTTAAAAAAATGTAATATTAGTGAGAAATAGAGTTTGAGTTTAGCATGAACAATGTAGTTTATGTCACCAACCCAAAACAAACTCAATTAAACCCGTAAAGCTGATAAAGGTATGAGAGTTTGTAACACCAGTTTACATGATGTTTGTTGTCTTTGTAGAAGCACAACAGTTTCTTTTTAGGTGTACGACGGGAGTGTTTCAGTAGACATAGTCAGATCTTCTAGCTGGCAGAATTTCAAGGCACAGACGAGCCTAGCAGGTGTCTTGCTCGGTCTGCTCATGACAGCCTCTTTGCTTTTCACAAATTATTTGATTTAGTTGACTTCCAGTTTGAAATAGGACAGTTTGAAACCAAATGTAACTCAGAGGGGAAAGGAATTAGCACCTCAAACCCTAAAGCTGTGGTACTGTGAGAACAGTCTACCCACTATAGATCGGAGATTTGTTGCTACCTGACATGTAAGTGTTGTAGTTTCTCACAGTCATTTCCTTCATCTGGAGAGAAACAGAGTTTGAATTTAACAGGTGAATGGAGACATCATCTGCAATGATGTCAATATTTTCTCAGTCTAACCTGGTTGGAGACAGTGAAGCGAAAAGGCAAAGCTGTTGATTTAAATTTCTAATCTCACATGTTGTCCCCCGGTGTGGGAACATGATCACAGAAGCACTAAACATGACCCCTCTGGCAAAGGCTATCTGGGACCTCATGGATGCCTCTAAAGTGAGATTTACAAGCATGTCCAGTCTGTTTTCAGATGAGCTGGGAACAGATCAGGTAACTTAGCATTCACCTTGAGGAACTTCAGGAGTTTCAGTAACTGTCAGCAGCTAGAGATGGTTTTATAAAAACCAGATGGTTAATCTTATACATTTATTCCAAAAAGAGGATTATACTTCTAAAATCACTTTGGCACACAACTCGACAAGTGAAACGTAGGTGCAAATGGCTTGAAGGCAAATTTTCAATGTGTTGCTAGAGCACTGAAATATACGAAGATGACGCATCATTAACACCTTCTAAACACCTTTTGTACAACACTTCACTTGCATCCTGCTGGATGACGTCAAAGCAGTGTGAGGAAAGTTCACACTTTTAGTGCTTCCAGGAGAAAGTGAAACACAGATGTAAAAAGAAAAAAAAAGTTCTGCCTACAATCAAGGCAGATATAAATTGGGGGTCATGTGATCCGACTCAACAAATACCAAAATTACGTTAAACATTTGCTAGAAAAAAAAGAATTAAATTTCCTCTGTAATATCAACTGTATAAGCGTCCCTTGCCAAAAAAGTAAAGGAACACAGTCTGTGACATCATTGTCTTTTTCATAACATTTTACATCTATTAAGTCATCATAAAATCTAAAATCACTGTCACTGAAGGATTTTTCTCTAAAGCATACTTGCAGGAATAAAAACCCTAAAAAACTTGAGTGTGGAGTAACAGGAGTTATTTCGAGCTGTAGGTCACAGGTGCACATTGAACAGCTGTGTTCCTCACACAGGCTACAGCAGAGCTAGCAGGATCAGTGCAGTACAACAGCTGACCACATCAAAGACCTCTGCTGTGCAAGTTGAGGGAGAAAGGAAAGGATTGTATTACTTCCACTGCAGTCAGTCTACAGTGTGTGTGAAGAAAATACTGTAAAAGCAGGACCTTCAGTTGCTAAAAATGGTTCTGATGCAGCGCGGCTGGATGTCAGAACTGTAAAAGGGTTATGCAGATAAAAAGAGTAGCTGTGAGGTGTTCAGATAAAAACTGTGCTTTCTATAGAAATACCACTTCATGACAATTGGAGAACAAAACGTTCTTTACCTTTATATGCTTGAAAAAAATCTTTGTTCTGGTGTTCTAGCATACTGTTTTATTTTTACTTTTTTTTTTTAATAATTTCCTATAACACCCATTCAGTTCACACCAGAGATGTTATCTATGTATCTTTCTCTTATTATACTTTAATCTTTATATGTTAGAATATCATGTTGTTTTTTAATTCCGCTTTAAAGGCAAAAATTTTGCCCGTAAAAAAATAAAAAGTTCTCTCATACTCTGCAGAAGTCTGTACAGATTGTCAAGGGATTTCCAGCTACACACCTTCATCTCTATTGCCCCCCATATAGAACATTACCTCCCATTACCTTGGTAACTCATCTCTTGGTCCCACACATGGAGACGGATTGCCATTTTGATGCAGGCCATCCTGCTGCCCGAATCAGACCCAATGGGCCCAAATACCCATTGCAGAGTCTATTTCTGCAAGATGTTCCCCAAGGTCACAGCAAAGAAGGATTTTTGTTTGATATTATAGGAAAATGCTCCATTTTACTAAATAGAGAGTTTGCAAGTGCTTCAGAGAGTCATAGCACCATTCTAGTCTCTGTCGCACTCTTCAGTCACACTTTTAGCATTTCAAAAAGGGTTATTCGAGAATACAAGTCATCACCTGGTTGATCGCTGAATCTGAGCCCACTGAGCAGCTTATTTCTGGTCAGAAATCTTGTAAGGACAGTTGTTTTAGAGTTCTTCTGTGGGGAAGTTTGAAGTCCAGGACATGGTAATCAGAATTGTCCATTTCTGGATTAGGCAGTAGGAACACATGTCTTGGGGTTTTGACCTGGTGCAGATTTTTTATTTTGGGGAAATGATCATGATCATGGGCTGCACAGTGACGTAGTTGGTAGAGCTGTTGCTTTGCAGCGAGAAGGTCCGGGGTTTGAATTCGGGCTGGGTCCTTTCTACATGGAGTTTACATGTTCTCCTCAGGCATGCGTGGGTTTTCTCAGAGGACTCCGGTTTCCTCCCACAGACCAAAAACATGCAAGAAGTTAATTGGTTACTCTAATTTGTCCGTAGATGAGAGTAGTTGTCTGTCTATGTGTGGCCCTGAGATGGACTGGCATTTTAATTTCCAGGGTGTCCCCCGCCTCTCGCCCAGAGACCACTAGTGATGGACACCAGCTCCCTGCGACCCTGAACAGGAAGAAACAAGTTTAGAAAATGGACAGATCACAATCACTCAGTTGCAGTTGAACTTCATAAAAAATGCAGCTGTTCAAATTTTTACAAACACAAAATACCCAGAGATCAGAAATGTTAACAGAGTACAAAGCAGACCATGTATGATCACAGCTGTATATGCAGTTTGTTATAAGTTTTAAATTCTGCCCAAAACACAGATTGTTATTCCAGGTTAGAAGCCTGAGCTGTACTCATTTCTTCAATTTCCAAATCTCATATTATAGTCAGAAGTGAATTCCAAACAGATTAGTGTTGCTTGACTGGTGGGAAAACTAAATACAGTTCTGAGGAATCGTAGCAAAGCCTGTGATAATCAGGACTATTTAAAGCAACAGTGTGCCAGCTGTAGAGGCTGAAGAGCCTCCAAGGAGTTGTTGAGAGATTTTAGCAGATGTTTGGTGTCACGTTATCATGTTTTTGTACACGGAAATTCAAGAAACCTGCTTGCTGTTATTAGAATGAATTTACATAAAAGCACATTATTTATATATTTCACCATGCATAATAGTCTCTGTTTCTTTCCCCCTGTCTTCCTGTTCTTTAGATCCCTCAAGTGAGTTATGCCTCCACGGCCCCAGAACTGAGTGACAACACTCGCTATGACTTCTTCTCCCGTGTGGTACCACCAGACACGTATCAGGCACAAGCTATGGTAGACATCGTCAAAGCCATGCGCTGGAATTACGTATCCACCGTCGCCTCAGAGGGAAACTATGGAGAAAGTGGCGTTGAAGCATTTATTCAAAAGTCTCGAGAGGATGGTAAGTCTCCTTTTAAACATCCCCGAATGTTAATGTACTCCCTTACTGAGTACCATCATTAGTGCCTAAACCAGGGGTGTCAAACTCCAGGCCTCGAGGGCCACTATCCTGCATGTTTTAGATGTTTCCCTGTTTCAACACACCTGATTCAAATCCTCTGCATTTCAATAAGTTCTGCAGAAGCCTGTTAACGACTTGTTCATTTGAATCAGGTGTGTTGAAGCAGGGAAACATCTAAAACATGCAGGATAGTGGCCCTCGAGGCCTGGAGCTTGACACCCCTGGCCTAAACTATCATCCTAAATCTTTAAAGGTATAGTTTAGATCTTTTTAACTTAATTAATGTGTAAACATTGTTAAAAGTAATACTTTTTTCATTTTAGATCCCACTATGAATGACCTCAGTTTGGAGAAATAGGAACTAGTATTTGACATGTAAGGTGAAGGCTGATCATGGTTTAGCTAGTTCTAAAGTCAGCAGTGGTCCTTGCTAATTTTGCACCCTGGGCAACCATCAGAGCAAACCCCAACCCCCCCGCCTCAACCACTACTCTACCCTAGACGGTTTACAAATTGATTGCGCTCTGTGTGGTCGCCCACATTGCCCATAGAAAGAAAACCACCCTTGTCTAAAGCTCTTTACTCTCACCTTGAAAAAAAACTTTACTGTCAGATATTTAATTGTAGACCTTGAATGTTGAATTGAATTTTTAAAAAATGTGCCGCTCTCAGTTTTGCATTTCACAGTTATTCCAACAGAAATATGACATAATTCCAAATGAACTTGTTACATGCTCACTCCATCACAAATGCATATATGCAAAGATATAACCATGCAATGCATGGTTTTTGAAAGAATAAAAGTCTATCATATAATAATAACATATATTAAATTGTTATATTTTTTTTCTCAATCAAGAACTACTGGTTAAATATTAACTGTTCATAACCTTTCCACAGAAATCCACATCGACATAAGAATCATCCCTTGCTGCAATGCAAACCTTTGATTAGTTAGTTAGAACCAGGGGTTTAGCATTTTTCATGTATTAGCATATTAGCAAATGAAGCTGTGACATTTAGCTGATAAAGAAACTTGAAAGATTGTACAGCTATACTGATTAAGCTAAAAATGTTTCATATGAGACAGCTGTGGTCGGACTTGTTTCCTTAAAAACTGGCTTAATAGCTGTGATATCTACAATAAAAACATGAATTATGTGTGTAGTATAGGTGTGATGGAGTGACTCTGATCTTCAAATGTTGTGAAAAAGCCACAGTGAAACAGGAAGCCTGCAGAGCTGGCCTGGGGCATCAGAAGGAGATAGAACAGATGATACAACGTTGGGAATACACTTAGTTTGGCACAGGAGTCTGTTGGCTCACAATCAGTCTGACCCCAGACCTTTTCTGTAGCTGAATGCAACCCCCACCCCCGAGTCTGTGAGCCTGGAGCTGCAGCCCAACATTAGTCATTCAGAGGAGGATCCAGCAGCAGCACCTCTGAGTGCAATGAGCTCAGCTGCCTCTTGGATCATCACAGGACCATAAAAATTATGTTTTCTTTTTTTAAACAATTTCTTTCCTATTAAGTGTGAATGATCTTCAACACTGTGTTCAAAATATATTTGAAGTAGCCTTAAAAACCAAAGCTTTTGCAGCTGTCACCATCAGCAAGCGATCTCTTCACAATGAAACATCCGTACATTTACTCGATGGTATTTTCTAGTAAAACTGATTTTTTTTCCTTTTTTAAACATAGAGCTGATGTGAGCTGCCAAAAGCTTCGGTTTTTGTCTCATCCACCCACAGGTTATTCTCCCAAAATCTTTGGGTTGTCAGTATGTATTTTGACAATTTCCATTTCAGATGTTTAGAGTTTTTCTGTCAGTGGCGAGACCCTCTGAGGGCTTCTTTCATCAAGCCCATTAGAGTTCAAAATATGATGAATGATGTGATCAGAAAGTGACATTCCTTGATCCTTGATCTTAGAATTAAGCTGGAAGGGTTTGGGATAGTTTTCTAGCTCTTTTTACCTTCCTCCCTGATCAACCTGGGGTTGCATCTCCATGTCCTGGTAGGTTGGTATCAGTCCCAACCACAAATACAGTATGTTCATACTATTTTTGTATTTCTTTGTAAAATAAACAAGAATTTTTAGGTGTCATTAAGTTGCAAGGATACCAACAAATCTGTGAAAAAGACAGCTGTGCTCTAAAGACTTCTTCTATTGAGATCCCAAGAGTGGCTTTATCTTTAAGTGGGGGCTGAGGGATGCTGCAATAGTTTTATGTTTCCACTTTATTCTGCTCTGTCAGACCTAAAGCTCATTCCAGCAATCCTGGGGCAAGAAATTAGGTTAAAAGTTCAACATAAAATGATTTTTGCTTGACAGGAAAGGTACAGAAATGGTGTAATAATCCATAAATGTAGTGCATTCTAGATAATTTGTCTTTTAGTTATAAATATGTTATTTTGTCTGTTTTCTGCAAAGAGAACTCTGCAGGCTACCCTAGCTGGAGGCCGAACTCACACAGTTACTCAAATGTTTTAATGACTGATGCTTGTCTTTTGGTATGGGATGTCTGAAAACCTCTCCAATTAATTTCCATCAACTGTCAGCACAGTTGGTTTTTAGAGTGTGCGCCCAGTGGGTCATGAATGTCTAAAATCTTCAAAAACTCATCAGTAACCTGCAACAGAGAGCTTCTATTTTTCTGTCTATTTGCTGTATTTCATCTTTTTTAATGTCACACATTATATTTTTTATTTTAAAAGCATATATATGGCTGATATTATAAGTATCTTAAAGTACTGCTGATGATCCAATTCATTAAAGGTTCATGAGCAGCAAAAACCAATATGACACAATACAGTTCAGCCCTTATTTTGGGATATGGTGTAATTCTGTATGGATTTGATTTGATATATTCAGATCTGATGCAGGAAAGTCACTGTCACTGATACAGTTTTAATGCTTGATAAAAATAAATATTGTTCACTAAAGATTATCGATTGAAATTTATTGTATGCTTCGATAAAACCCAAATTATGATCAAAAAACAATACTCAGAAAGAGAAATCTGGAACAAATAAGAACGAACAGAAAACTACTGCAAAGCAGCAAATTTCAGGAATTCAACACTGAAAATCAAAATGTTTTTTTTTTTTTTTTTTATCATAAGTACTAGAACAAAAGTTAATCTACTTTTTCTCTTCTGGATTATCAGAAGATTCACTTGATCCAGAGGATGAACACAGAGAGTTTGTTGTTGTTACTGTTGCAGAAAATAAGAAACTTAGAAATGCACCATGGACTTAAATCAAAAATGGACTTGAGAATTAAACTTGGAAGTTGAAGCCGATGTGATCTCGTGTTTTCTGATGAACTGCAAAAACCAAGTCCATGAAGTTTTAAATGTTTGAGAAAATGACGTTAAACCTCTGTCTTTTCTGAAGTTTGATGCGGCTCCTAAAAACTATTTGGACTTCAGCATTTTTTTAATTCTCAAAAAGCTGAATAAGAATCAAATCATTATATGAGACTTTTCTTTAAACCCTTTAACTGACAGAGTTTTTTTCAACAAATTGACCATCATTGGCTCAGCATTTTATTTTCCTTCTTCCTCTAGTGTTTATGTGTGACTGCACAGAAGTCTGGTGTTAAAATCAAAGATCTACATTACTGTCAATTGGCAGTGGCAAGTAAAAATACCAATGATACACCTGTTTGTTTATTTTTATTCAGAGAATGGTGCAATTCTATTGGTTTGGTGGTTAAATGGTTAATTCTATTGATGTTCAACTAAAATTCAGAACATACAAATAAACTGCATGTCTGAAGTGACAAACAGATTCATTTGAACCCAAACTTTCATTTTAAACAGACAAAACATCTGCCACATCAGCTTGTCACAGCTGTCTCTAATCTGACTACAGGAGCAAACTGTTTACATGTTTCATTTTATTTCTAATAACCTATTCTGATTCCTACACCTTCGCCTACAGTCCAGCCTTTTGATTGATTATGCAGGAGACACAGAGAACAGACAGGCAGCGCTGTGAAAATCGAAACCACAGGTATTTGGCTGCTAAATGGGTTTTGCAGTTGTCTGCTCTCATAATAAAACAGCGAGATCAGAACTGGCCAAATGTTTCATCTCATTAAGCAGCCGAAGGCCATATGAAGCTGCAGTCTCACCCACAGAAACTTTCAGAGGCATTACACTGTGTCGAGAAAAGATGGTTTCAGATAGATTTCAACCGCCTGTTGTGTGCTGTAACTTGATTAGCGTGCAGCCACAGAACATTTTTAATAACACTTCAACTCCATGACCAAAGGCACTACTGATCAGCTTAAGATTTTAGTGCTCACAATGTAAAATTATTCCCATGTTAAAGAGTAGAAACAGCTGATCCCAATGGTTGTGTAACAAAACGTGCTAGCAAGCATCTGCTGAGAAACACTTTAGCTTTTAAAAACGGAAAAACAAGTAAGTCCATGCATTCAAGTCTTCAATCATGTGTTGGGCAATTTATTTACTGAGAAGAAATGGCAAACAATGTCAAAAAGCAAATGGGATGCAATTGTTTTGAGAACATTTCAAGCAATTTTCAGCAGGTTGTTCCTGTATATTTTGGTGTGTTAAGTCATGTCAGCCTGGTTATATCAGCGTTTTTGTTGTAATTTCGGCTTCTTTTTATATTTTTGTCCAGCAGAGTAAAAAGCATCTTGAGTGCTGAATTATGGTCCAAGGTTTCAGAGAGAGACAGACCAGACTGTTGTGAGGTCATCGGCACAATTTAGATTTCAATTTTTCAATTTGACTCTTTGTATGAAAATCTCTTGTGGTCTTTTTTCTGACTTAAGTGTTTCCTCCAAACTGGGATTCAATCTTATCTCAGTTGGCATTTTTAATTTTCCCTAAATTACATTTAAATCTTACTTATTATTAAAGGATGCTGGTTAACAATAGTAATTATATTTACCTACACAATCATCATAAAGTCTGGCTGCTAAACTAAACGGTTAACTGTAAACCATAAAATTGTAACTGGAATCAAAAAGTCGCACCACATTTGACAAAACAGAGACTGTAATAAATAATCAAATAAAATGTTGCAAAAAAACCTTCATAGAAATCAAAACAGAAGGATAAAAAGTGTTTTTTCTCTTAAATTGTGTCTTTTTAAACTTAAAATCTAATTGCAGCATGTTTTTTTTTGTTTTTAGAAATATATTGTTTAGTGGTAGGCATTAACATTCACAGCATTTACCTTTCTGAATTATTTTACAGGTTTTTCTAAACACAACCTACAGTTTTCACACATTCCAGCAACATCTACATTTTTATGAAATTATTAAGAAACCATGACTGATTCTTTTGTTGCAGATTTTTTCATGAGAGATGTACATTTTTTTAAGCCGCTGCTTTTTAGAATGATTAGTTATCTAAGAGTTCTGATTATATATGTCTCCAGGAAATCGTAACGACAAACCTCTGAAGTTATAGCAATGTGTCTGGAACATGTGATCAATAGTTTCTTATATTACACATACTGTACATACAGTGAAAGGTGGACTGTGTCTTTACTTACTGCAGAATATGATTGATGAGAAAAAAGAGAAACATGGATGTTTACTGGCAGATTATTCACAGAAGACCTGCCTGACTGGATCTTCTAAGTATGCAGACCTCTGAATTTTGGCGTGCCTAAAAGCGCGAGGACACTTTCCCGAACAGTTAGCTATGTCATCAGCAACTGCTGCTATCACCGAGACCTGCCATTTTTGAGACACTGAGCTCTTTTCAGATGGCTGTGCTTTCATTTGAGTCTTTTCCATCTCAAAAGGCCCACTGGGATTACATCTGAAGTGCCATTAAGGAGAATGATTACAAAAAGTAAAGCAGTTAGTCTTATTTTTGTCACATTTGAAATATAAAAATATCTTTGACTCAAAGTCTTTGGTTGAGGGGTAGTTTTCATACTGTTTGTTCACTCTCTTCTCTCCTCATATTCTTCCAATGTCCTCCATAGCGTGAGCAGCCGTCTGCCATAATGGATGCTCGGATGCTGTGTCATTTTATTCCAACTTGTGAAAAGCACGGTGGCCTTTTATGGGTGGATAGCATGTACTTTCTGGCTTAATGATATCAACTTTTGCAGCTTTTATGAAAAAGATGGTGCGTAACCTTTCAGTCTGAGCCTTTATTATCTGTACAAGATTCCTTTTGTTTTGACTTTTGGTGAGAGGTTCTGTTCCTAAATGTAGACGGTGACAATCAAACATTGCCGTCTACAATTAATTGGATTGACAATTTGAAAATGTAATTCATCTGTTTTGTATTTAAGTGACAGCTGAAGCAGAGGAGGAGGTGAAAGGGCAGAGAAAGCTCACAACAGCTCAGAGATGGCGGGGAGATTATGCAAATGTAGGAACTGAAGGTTCCTTATGCCCCCTTTGTCATGATGTAAATGTCAAGAGGAATAATTTGAATAATGATAAATCTAAAATACTTAAAACAGAAAAGATGTTTGAAGTATTGCTTATTAGTAATGTTTTAAAGGCTTTGTTCAGGAAACACAGTGAGTTTTTTTTATTTAGAAGTACGTGCTTTCACACCGGATGAAGACCCTGCTATAAGAAATCTGCCACTTCTGATTCTTGAAGAGGTCTTTAGAGGCGTGGTGGTTCATCATGATGGCGGCAGCCTGTGAACTCCTGTGTGGAGCATTGTGGCAGCTGCGTGGCTGGCGTGTTTAGAATCTGAAGCAGGATTGGCTGGTGTCCTGCCAAGGCTGCAACCCCATCAAGCATTAGTGTCATACAAGTGTAGCATCGTCTTCTGATGTGTAGCACGATCGTGGGTGCATGTAGAAGGATTGTGGTGGGAACAGCTGGAGACATACAGAACCAGACGAGGGCCCAGTAGAGCTTCTCATGGATGCAAATACCTATTTAATGAGTGCTCAGATGATAGAAGCACCATGACGGACTTCACACTGAAGGAATTTTTCAAATTAGTTGTAATCCAGCCCCAAATAGGTTGTAAAAAGTGTCACAGAGTCATTATCCTGTGGACGAGTGGTACTACTTGACAGTAGGTAATAGTTCACATGTCAACATGTTGCACATGAATGGTAAACAGGGTTTCAGGTGGATTACAGAGACCTTTAAGAATATCGTTAACAGCTAAAGAAATGCACATTGATTTTAGGAAGAATCAATATTCGAGATTACTGATGATAAATTCGTCTTTACAGCTGATTGTAAAGCTGTTTGTGGAAATGATCACCAGTCTTGCAGTATATATAGAAACTTTCTGTTTTCCCTAGAACCACGTTTTTTTTGCGTTTTTTGTTAAATCAGTTTTGACTCAGGTTCCTAATCTCCATGTGCAGCTTTTGCTGCTTTCACTAAAAAGAAAAGATAAAAAGGAGCGCTAACAGGAAGCAACGTCATTCGGACTGTATTTAATTTAATTTGAACTTGCTGACGTTGAGACTGGAATTGTTGAACAGAATTGTTTACAAAAAAAATGTAATTACAGTTTTGAACAAGATCCAATTGGCTTTGCGAAACCATCTCGTTTGCTCAAAATCTGCCAAAAAAGTTACATTTAAGGGAAAAACCTTCATTCTTAATGCATACAGGACACATTCAAATCCTACATACAATAATCAACATGTAATTGCCTAAGGCTGTGGAAGTTTAACTGCAGGTTTCTCTGAAACTTACATTCATATTTATATTTCAAACTCCCTTCTGGGAACCTGGTACTCAAACAGTTTAATGAAAAGGTTTATCAAAAAGCTTTTCCATTCTTTAAACATTATCAAAACATCTTTATATGAAACGAGCATCCTAAAGTCAAGTTGCCACATCGGTACAAAAACTTTGCTCCTAATGCAGCTTAAAAGTTCCAAGCTGCTGAAATAGGGCACTGTTGGATTTCTTAAGCTCTTGCCAACACAGATAAATCATTTGTGCTGAGACCACCAAGTTGAAAATAATTGTTTGTCAGGGTGGTCGGTAAACAGGGACATCCTCGTGCAGCAGCAGCTTTGCTGTTTCACTCAAATCCTTTCTGACATGAATGTGTGTTGCTCAAACCCCCTGAAATGGTCATAAGCCTCGAGTTTATTATGGTCATAATAATAAATTTCTTCCTGTTTATTTTCCCTGTTACCTATGTTAGAGATGAGCTTTATGATAGCATGACTAAAGATGCCAAATACAGTTTCTATCTGTTAAAAAGTAAAGCCTGTGTCAAAGTGCTCTCAGTGTTGTTTACCTGTTACAGTCTCTGCTGTGTTTAGCTCCGCCCAACAGGTGAAATTTGGACCGCACAGTTTAGTTACTACATTTCTGTGAACTATTTTTAAACAATTAAATCAAGAAGAGGTAAAAAAAAATAAAAAAATGCTTCACCATTGACTGTGTCAATTAGAGGATTCTGTGCTTTAAACTTATTAAAAGCAGAAGTCGGGTTAGTTGCAGCTCTAGTCACATCCACATGCTGTCACGTTTAACGGTTGTAATACTGGACCCAAGTGCAGAAGAGCAACACAGCAACCAAGGTAGTAGAAACGTAAAATTTAACAAAAATAAACAGCTGACAGGGCAGCCAAAACAAACTTACAGTATGAGGAGAGTGATGGAAGGAACCAGATGCAAACACATAATCCACAGCAATCCCGACAGGAAAACCAAAACGAACTCATAAAGAACAAACACCAACATGCTACTTAAATACTAAATGAACACAACTAAACTAATCATGAAAACGAGACACACCTGGAGAGCGAACGGGATGAACAAAGGAAATGATGTGACACAATCAAGGAATCTACACATCGGGAAAAACAGGAAGTACAAACGGTACAAAAATAAAAGCAAAACAGGAAACAGGAGACTGGGACAAAATAAAAGCTAAAACTAAAGACAGGGAATGACAAAACACCAGACTGAACATGGGGACACGAGGAGCTAAGAAACAACCAAACACAAAATCACAGATAACTCTGGAGAAAACATCTTCAAGAAATAATAAAGAAACAAAAGAAAACCCAAGACCTGACACGTGCTCAGGGGGTCGTCGTATACAAATGTGAGGTTTGTCCTACATTTCTCTGATTTGAATCTCTTCACCCCGCAGAAACTTTATGTTGTTTCTTCCCTGTTTAGCAACATAAACAATCCTGGAAAAATGGCAAACTTTTTCACCAGATTGATTATTTCATAGTGAACGACACAATGGAAGACTGCGAGTAGGTGGTAATGGCTGCTATTTGGTTTACTTCACCTCTTCACTGGGGGTCAAACCCCCTATCTCAGTGACAAGATATTGTTTTGAAGTTTCCTCTAATGTTTGAAAATGTTTCTTCACTATTTAATGCTGAAAAGTTCTAAAATACCTTTTAAAACATGAGAAGCAAGACTGTTTGGTATCAAATCTGAGGCATTCAATGTTTAAATAACTAACCAAATCTGCGCTGGAAACCACCTCATACAGTTACCAAGCCCCACTGGATTAACACATACATTGATATAATAAATA
Source organism: Pachypanchax playfairii (assembly GCA_006937955.1). Classification (NCBI taxonomy): domain Eukaryota; kingdom Metazoa; phylum Chordata; class Actinopteri; order Cyprinodontiformes; family Aplocheilidae; genus Pachypanchax; species Pachypanchax playfairii. Next base: position 3,676,387 of record SSNP01000047.1, read on the forward strand.
TGGAGCTTTCAGTAGCAAGAATGCACGGTGCTGGAGCTGATACAATTCTAGCATGGCAAGCAATGGCAGATAAGATCAAGGAATTGCTGTAATTTCTGTCTATTTCCATCTCATGTTAGAACATGGTCTGTCTTGTCCTGTAAGTTTTAAACAGATCCAAATATAGGGGGTGGGGGGGTGTCGCCTGGGACCCTTTTTTTTTTTTCTTATCTCTTAGTTCCTTAAATTGCACTGTGTCTTTTCCTTGTACAAGTTTTTGTCGAAAAATTTTATAAAAAGTTGTTCACAAAAAAAATAAATAACTAACCAAATCAGTGGAACAGTTGGTCAGTCAGTTGGAGTCTATACCCGTATTCCTGTTCAGGGTTGATGGAAGTTGGTGTTTATCTCCAGCAGTTATTGGACAAGAGGCAGGGTCACACCTGGACAGGTCACCAGTCCATCATAGGGCCTCATGTAGACACACATATTTAGGGGAAATTTAGAGTTGCCAATTAACCTTAAGCTTAACCTTAAGTTTTTGGTCTGTGGGAGGAAACCGGAGTCCTCGGAGAAAACCCACAAATGCACAGGGAGAACATGCAACCTCCATGCAGAAAGGCCCCAGTCCAGTTTTGAATCCAGGATTTTCTCACTGGGAGGCACCGTGCAGCCATCAGTGGAACAGTGTGTGATAAATAATGTGTAAAACAGAAGGTTTTGTCCTACTTGCCCTCTGTGAGCCTCCGCAGCTCAGATAAACACAGAATGGACCCATTTTCCTCTGGGAATTACAGAGTGCTGATATCAGAGCAGAGTTGCTGACAGATGTGATACCACAACTGGTTGCCGTTTGACTTATGAAATGCGCCATGCCAACAAACACTTGTAGTTCATCCATCAGTTTTGAGGCCAGAGTGTAACCACATCTTCAACCTGTTGAGGTTTCATTTTTCCTTTCTCAGATTGTTAGGAGAATCATCGGTCCAGGCTTGGGCTGGTAATTTGGTTGGTTACAGGCAGGATTAGACCCTTGCAGTTCATGAAAGCTACTTTGATAACAAAACATGAACCATCTGAACTCATTTTTCCTCTTTAAGCAGTTCCATGTGCATCATGCTACAAGTTCACCACCCAGAATAAGACAAGAACACAGTCGTACTTGAGATAAATTCCTAGAGCTCTTGTTGAAAAGAAAAATTGTTTACAGTGAAGACCTCTAAGGACAACCATTATATTTTAAGGCATTTCATTTTTTAACTCTACTGGGGGGATTTCATCAGTTGTGTTTTTTTATGTGATAACATGACAAGTTTGACTTGAAAATTCAAAGTAACAGGACACAGATGTGGTCTAAAATAACCTGTCTCAGCCTGTGCACTCTGCTGCCTAAACCGGATTCAGACTGGCATGTTGATTGAAAAATATTAGAAATATTTGGACAAATAGTTTAAAAACTGGAAGACCTAGATTGGCCAAACTGCAACAATGATATAACCGTATTTGACTGATTTCTACAAGCTGATAAAATAAAGTATAATGTTGAGTTAAACGTCTCAGACAAGCGCTGTGTCTAATTTTGTTTGCTAAATTTTGCCCTATAAACCAGTAAAACAAAGCTTCAACAACCCAGCCAGTCAGACTGATCAGCCCAAATACCACCTCTAGCAGAGCTACTGATCCTCAAAGAAAGGAAAGGACAAGAGTTAACCACAAATGTTAAGCTAAGTGAGTTTATATTTAGGGTTTTTCTTTGATCCAGCTAGTGGTTGTTTGGTTGCAGGTGAATGGGACTGGATGAATATTGTTTAATGCAGGGGTGGGGTGGGGTATACGACCCGCGAAACCATTTTAACCGGCCCTCCAGACCAAAATGAATCAATTATAATTTTTTTAAGTTTGAAAAAAAAAAATCAGTTTTAGCGATAAAACACATGGATTTGTATGTCCGAATTCGGCTCAGGGTCAGTGAATACACCATTAGATGTTTGTCTTTACGTGATTGACACAGACAACTAGGGATTTATCATGCGATCAAGAAGAGGAAGGTGGATGCGGAATGCCGCGTATTCCAGGAAAAACGGACAAATTATTTTTTCTTTGTTGAAGTGAAAGGCAAGCCAGTGTGCGTACAAATGCTGTCAAAATAAAAGCAGAACAGGAAACTGAGATGAAGGACGAGACGAAGAAGAGGAGCTGACGCTGGGAGACAGAGAGGAGAGCAAGAGGTACACATAACCCCCCCAAAAAACCCAACCTAGGGGAGAAAAACAAACCACATGGAATAAATAAGGAAAAACACTAAATGAACCAAAAAACCCAGAGTCACAACAAGAAGAAAAACTGCAAGTGAACTAAGATGGACTACATTAACATTCAGTTTGCCTGTTGATCAGATGTGGGGATAGATTAAAAAAAAAAAGAAATGTAGGATAAGGCAGTGTTTCCCAACCCTGGTCCTCAAGGCACACTGTCCTGCATGTTTTAGATGTTTCCTTGCTCCAACACAGCTGAGTTAAATGAGCAAAATACCAGACAACAAAAGCCAAGTTATCAGGTAATTTGCTCATTTAACTCAGCTGTGTTGGAGCAGGGAAACATCTAAAACATGCAGGACAGTGTGCCTTGAGGACCAGGGTTGGGAAACACTGGGATAAGGAGCTAAGGAGTATTCTGAGCTAGTCAACATTAATGTGTTGTAATTAGTATTTTGGGGTAATATTTTAGTTAAGAAAATATTTGTTTGAGCAAAAAGCAGAATGGATTTTGAGGCATTTGCAACTGCAGAAGCTTTATTTGGTTCAAAGACCACTTTTGAAAGAAACAACTGAGAATGAACAGCATGCTAACCACATTAAACCAAAGGTGTGTTCAGTAAGTTTGATACACCATGAGTCCATGTCCCAGAATGCAAAGCATACCTGGCTGCAGGAAGAGGACACCTCATGATAGTTTGGTTCAATTGAGGCTGTGACGCACACACAATAAAAAAATCACTCTTAGATTTATTTGAAACCACACCAAGGCCACTTCCTCTAGAGAGTCTTTATTTTGCTCTGATTACTGGGTTCACATCTGTACAGAGGAACTGCACCAAGGGGGAAAACAAACCAAAATTTGATTTAAAGAAGCTGAACCCCACAGGTGTGAAACACCTTTATAAATGTGTTCATAAATGAAGTATGTGGTTGTAGTTCAAGTGCTCTGTGGTGATGAAAAGGTGAGCCAAAAGCAGAAGCTGTCCATTAACAAGCTGAGTGAAGTTCCTGCTCTCATGAAGGTTCATGGCCTGTGTGAAGTGACTGAATCATCGATATCATCTGTAAAAGCCGTATGGCTCAGTCTGGACTGACCTGTTCTGACAGGCTGGGGAGCTCAGGCATGCAGCAGAGGCTCTTCAAGGAGCCACATGCATTAAAACAAGCAGCACCTCTCTGATGAGATACATCGAAAACTATTTCCTTGTATTTTAGAGAGATAAATAAATAAACAGAGACAAAAAATCAATAGCAAAATATAATGAATATTTATGTAAACACTGGTATCTTCAGATGTTTAACTCACTCTTCACATCCACACGATTCTTTTGACAAATAAAGGTAATTCACCATTCCGACCTCGTAAAACACTTTTAATTTTAGCTTGACACAAACAAAATAAAACTGACAAAACCACTCAAGGATGTCCTCCCTCTTTTTAAACTATCATCGACTCTGCTGAGTTAAAAAAAATTCTTGGCTCCCTGAAGTGGACAGAAGATTTTTGGGAGAGTAAATAGATGGAGCAGCATTGCCAAAGCTGATACAACAGACCTGACCCTGAATGTCCTCAGATCTCGCACTGAACTCAGATTTTATTTAAATTCACATACTATATCATCTTGGGGTACGAAAGACATGAGATGCAGTTAGATGTCATCGTCAGGAAATTTCATTAAAGGTGCCATGTCACACAAATTTCATGACTTTGTGAAATATTTTATAACTAAGAAACATTATAGGAAAAACTAATTTCCAGACATTCAAGCTGACTGCTTAAAAATTGACCTCGATTTGGGCCTGATAGAGAATGGAAAACATAGAATTATACACGTTCATGCCTGACACCAACTTTGAAGAAATCTCCTGCATGACCTGTGTGCAGCAGTCACACAGGTCCTGTTATCTGACCTGCTACTGTTCTCAGACTTACACATTCTCCCTCAGAACACTTTGTTTTTCTTAATCCAAGGTAACTGCGAGGCGCCAGCCGCTACTGGCTCCACTGATTTGTAGTGATGATTCATGTTATCTGTTATTACTGTTTCTAAGTGAATAAAGACACTGAGCTGAAGAGGGACCAGCGGAGTTATCAGGGCTGTCTTGCGGACATGATGCAAGCGCTGGTACTCTCCTTGGCTGAGTTTTGGACCAAACTTCTTGAGTGATCGTATTTCTTATATTTATAATAATGGAAGGTTTTGATAGAATAAGGAAAAAACCTAACATTTTCTTGGTGCCGTGAACCTGTTTCGCAACATACTCCATCGCTGACGGAAGAGGACGACAGCTGAAGACCGTGCACGGCCAGGAGAGTCATAGGACCCTGGTGAAAAGTCCCGGGGGCTGAATTGCCAGCTGGGCCAGCTGGATAGGTCGACCTCAACCGCCAACGTGGAGTTGACGCGATTCGAGCAAGAAGAATACATCACTCAACAAGGGGTAAGAAGTGCTGGTTTCGTTGTTTAAGCTGTTTGGTGTATGAGTTGTGTTTTAAAGTGAAGCAAGTTGTGTTTGGGAATGCAGGACTGTTATTGAGAGTCAGTATTGTAAGCACTGCCAACGTCCGGGAGTTAGGCTTTATAACCTGTACTTCGAGTAACTTCAAGTATTGTCAGTGTTATCCCTGATAACCGCCTCGTTCCGGCATTAGCCTCTTCAATCCGTACTTCAATAACTCCTCCTAAGGCATTTGTGTTTGCATATAATCCACTATACGATCATAGAATGTTTAACAATGTGTTGAAACCGAGTGACTGGCCACGAGATCAAAGGATTGCTGTTTGTGTGGCTGCTGTGGTCGCTGTTCGGGTCCTTGTCATTGTAATTGGGCTTGACGTCGCAGGACGTCTGTAATATTTAAGTCTGTACAGCACTCAATTGTTTGAACGATGGGAAACTCACAGTCAACTGCTGCTTTGACTGGTGATGTGAAATACATGTATTTGAAGGACCCAGATAACGTGAAGTTCTTGTTGAAATAGCAGAAGAAATATGATGTTGACAGGAAGTGGAGCGACCAGTAACAAAAACAGTCAAATCAGAAGAAATAATAAGAGGAACAAATGTGTTGAAACAGCTTTCGAGGACGTCCGATGATAGAATTGTTGTTTGCGTTATAACGTTCGTAGACCTCGTTGTGATTCTAATTCTGATTGGTGTTGAGATCGGCACATCTCAAAAGAGTAAATTAATTAACTGCGCAGTACTTTATTCACTCTATTTGGTTCCGTGTAAGCGATTTTTAACTTCTGTGTGTAAGAGAAAGCCTGGTACCATGTATGTGTGTGTCTGTCCTGTCTATCTGTAAATGTGTGTGTGTACACATGTCTGTATCAACAGAGACAAGCTGCTAGAAGCTGTTAAAGAGACTGAAGAATACTGTGTGGAGATTCTCATTTTTTATACATTTTTGTAATGAATGTGTGAGAGATCAGGTGTCTATCCCAGACGATTAGTTGATCGGTGAAATTCATACAGACTAGTTTGCCTGATTCTGAGGAGGAAAATAATAAAATAATAAATATATAGATATATATATATAAAGGCCTGACTATATAATAATAATAATAATAATAACAACAAGCTTGTATTAAAATAGAATCCATCATTGGGGAGTTGATGCCAAGAACTACATGAAACTGATGGAAAGTTTAGCCCATATGTGTGTTATTAGTAGCAAGATAACTAAAAGTAAAACTGAAAAAGAGATGACGTCTTAAGAGATGACAAAATTTTATTCTAATTTATTAACGAACTATAACACACTCACTAAACCTTTAAATGCTTCAATGAAAAAAAAGATTTTTCTTTCATCTGTCTGAGAGACATTATATAATGACAAAGATTTGGCTGATTTGGAAATAATAATAACTACTGATATTTCACCCATAGACCTTCAAAGGCTCAAGAGGTGGAACTGTTTAGGTATTTAGTAAACTACCTTTACCATTATGGTTCCAGAAAGTACTCTAAATTTACAATACAATTTTTTGTGCTTGTTTATCTTGTCCTGTCAGTACAAGACAAAATACTCACTAAATTGACTCTCATTTACAGGATCTGATTGGAAATATTAAAACCTTTGTGTAGACTTGTAGGTGTTTTAAAATGAATGCATTTTGTTTTAGTTTCTCTTAATTTGGTCAGAAAATAAGCTTAATTCTGTGTCTCTGTCCTGCTCTCAGGGGAAAGTTTTTGCTCAGCTGTAGCTGATAAGTGTCTGTTTATGACCTTGGAGTCAGTACATGAAACAAAAACACTGCAGACGTTATGTGAGAATAAGTGATTTGGAAACAATAATCCTTTTGTAAAAGTCTACATTCCAGCTCATTCACTAGAGAACAAGTGTAAATCATAACTCTAACAGATCTTTTTAAAAGTTTAATATTTGAGACAAATTAAGCATTGATTCTAGGAACCTAGGATTACAGAAATCATGTAATTACCTACAAAATATAATTACAAAAATAATATATATTTTGGGTAAAATAATGTTTCACAAAAATACACATTGCCTGAATGGTAAATCAAAATTAGGGGGATAAGTTTAAAAAGCAATTGTGTTTTAGTAAATTATCAAACTTAAATAAATGTAAGATTAGAATTCAAAATAAGGTGCTGCTCACTTCTGAAGCTGTGAACAGAGTCACAGACAGTCCTTAGGATTTCACACTGTGACCTCTGACTTAGAATTCTTCATTTGGATAAAACTAACCCAGAATAATTGATGTGCTGAGAACCCAAATAATGTTTTCTTTCCTTAGTACTTTGACCAGACGTTCATGAATAAAGTCTGTCTTTAAATTGTTATTTGAGCTACAAGCAACCTGAAAGGGGTTTACTTTGTGGTTTTGTTAAATGTCAACTAGTATTAATATATCCTTAACTAAATAAACTGGTTGTGATTAATCAATTGAAGTGGGTTCTGACTATAACTTTAAACAGCATTATGATTATTTCTTTCCAACTAGAATGAAAAAAAAGTGAAACCTTGAGAACACAAAAATCAACTGGAACTCTCTTGTAGTGACAGTGAAGTTTGTTGTCACAGCTGGTTTAACAAACATATTTGTTCCTTTCAAACGGAAATTAATCACTCTAAATGGAAAACCTTAATTTGAAAAGGAATGGAAGTATTTTAAACCCAAATATTTTAAAAGTTTGCTCGATCTCCAAATTTCAACAATTTCAGGTAAATAAACAAAGAATCTTGTTGTTTGCTCTTTGGGGAATAAGACCAACAAATTAAAGGTGATTTCAACCAAAGAATAATATCATGAAGCCAAGATCTGAAAAACAAATGTGGGAAGCAAAAGGAGCGTTCGTTGACTCAAATGGACTGTATAAAGTTGCCTTAAAACCAGTGCTGCTGAAATCCTTGTTTAAAGCGGCTGCTATTGTGACGCATGGGCCCTGCCATGTGTCAACAGGGGGGATGGTGGCGCTAATACAGCAACAGTTTACAACTTATGGAATAAGTTCCTACTTAAAAAA
>SSNP01000047.1:3685101-3698198 GCA_006937955.1 Pachypanchax playfairii
GTTCTACAAGACTCACATCCCAAACCTTGGAACCTGTGGGCCTGGCTCACAATTAGACTTTGGTGGCACATGTTGTTGAAGTTTTTATGCCATTTATTGTCATACTAATGCTCTTCTGCATATTTTTCAGTTGTGTTCGGCCATGCATTAAGTCTATGATAATTAAAGCTACAAACAGGTGCCCTGGTATCTTATCAACTGCTTTCTTTACAGGATGATGACGCTAAAGAAGATGGTAACAACACGGTGTGAATGGTCATTTTTTATCTGTCGCACTTACTGACACTGGTGTCGAACATGTAAAAGCAAGGGACAACACGTAGATATTTTGTGAACTGTTGTTTATATCACTTGTGTGTTACACCGCACTCACATGTATAATTCAGGGGGGAATTGATAGAGAATGGAAAACATAGAATTATACACGTTCATGCCTGACACCAACTTTGAAGAAATCTCCTGCATGACCTGTGTGCAGCAGTCACACAGGTCCTGTTATCTGACCTGCTACTGTTCTCAGACTTACACATTCTCCCTCAGAACACTTTGTTTTTCTTAATCCAAGGTAACTGCGAGGCGCCAGCCGCTACTGGCTCCACTGATTTGTAGTGATGATTCATGTTATCTGTTATTACTGTTTCTAAGTGAATAAAGACACTGAGCTGAAGAGGGACCAGCGGAGTTATCAGGGCTGTCTTGCGGACATGATGCAAGCGCTGGTACTCTCCTTGGCTGAGTTTTGGACCAAACTTCTTGAGTGATCGTATTTCTTATATTTATAATAATGGAAGGTTTTGATAGAATAAGGAAAAAACCTAACAGGGCCTGTGCTCATTAATATTCATTCTAGTAATTTTCTGGACTCAAATTGGCTAACAGCTAGCCTATGAGAGCACGGCTTCCTGTATCCTCCCACTCTGCAACATGTGCAACGACTGTCTGATTAACATACCTAATAACATCCTGCATAAAGCCAAGTTCCTGGAGATTTACAAACGGGACCAGCAGAGATAGAACTTTAGAACTTTAGATAGAACTTTAATTATGAGATAAAAATAAGCAAAAATAAACTGAAGCCAGTTGACCCGCAAATCTGGATTTTTCAGCAATATGTGCATTGTGTAAGTCTGGCTGGGGTGTAGCACAACCACGCTGACGGTCCACCATGTTTGCTACTGAACAGCTGAGCTAACTATGCAGGTGTGGTCTCAACTGCACGAGCTGATGAATACTATGAGCAAAATCAGTGTGATGTCACAATGATAAGATTTTCAAATTTGCCTGATTCTTCCACCTGCCTAATTGAAGGGAAAAGAAAATACAAAACAGAAAGAGAATTTATCGTGCAATTTTCACACCCAGTATGAATCCAAGAACAACAAACATTTTTTTAATGACAGGACACCTTTAAAAAGAGAATACACTGTTATATCAGCTGACTTAAACTTTCTATCTATACTGCATAGACAAGCAAACAGGCGTGTTACGTGAAGACATAAGTTACAAAAATGATTTAAATCTTCACACGATGGCATAAAAAACTTTCGAAATTTCTCAGAATCAGCAGTAAAAGATTGTTTCTGCTCACCAAGTTAATTGCAGCTTTATAGTTTTTTTTCTCCCACACTTGATGATCAGTCACTTCTTTATTAGAGTGTGACATCAAAAACCAAACTACTTCTACTTAGTGCATAATACAGCGCTGCATGACTGCTGCTACTTGTTACAGCAAATCTCCAGTCTGCTCCAATATGTTTCTGCTTCATGAAAATTTTGCTAAATGTGTCACAAATCGTGGTTTTGTTGTTTTTACTGCAAAAAAGCATATTTCCTGAAGTGGGAGGGAGATGGGATCCAACAATGAAAATGATTGTTGCACATGCTTTTATATGAGAAAGCTTCTACAGAACTGATGGTTTCTTTCTTTTACAGAAAACCCACAGTTGTGAGCATTACTGCTTCCTTTAATCCAGTGTAATTTCACACATCACCATGCAAACGTCTTTCTCATTAACATCAGCGCATCTCCCCATGACTACATTTGAAACCAATCATAAAATAACTGCACAGTAATGTGGAAAATTGCTTCTTATATTTTTTGCTTCTTGTTAGGGTTCTTTGATACTCAGTCAGGACCGATGCCTTTCAAAAAATAACAAAACCGGGAGATTTTAAAGGAAGAAACAGGAAACAAAGGTATAATGTGTTTTAGTAATACAGGCTGAAACCGATATAACAGTGGCGGCTGGTGTCATTTTATCCAGGGGGGGCTATAGCTCACAAAATAATCATAAAAAAAATAGCAAGCAGATAATGTACTAATGGTGTCACATTAGCATATTTAAACAAATAAAAACAATAAAAATCTTGTGAGGGCTGAAGATTTTCAGGTGTTGTTTGCTTAACTTGTGCTGTACTCTCGTCCTCTGTCTTTGGACTGCTGGCGAATGGTGATGTCTGGCTGATCAGGTCCAGGCTGCTTCACCTCAAGCTTCTCTTGAAATGTTCTCCTCTCAAATGAAAATTTTTTAAGCGACTTCACAGAATTGTTTAATTTCTCCGTCTCCATTTTGCTTCGTTCTCCTTTGTTCGTCTCCATCTCCCGCACAAACTCGAAATCACTCCGCCGCGCCTTGTGACCGACGGTGACAGTGACATCACGGCGCGAGGGCAGTGACGTGTAAATCCAGCTGCACTCAGCTTTGGGCGCAGGCTGGCCGCGCCTGAGAAGCTCCTATCTGTTTGTATTGAAGAGACACAAATGCGCATGTCCAACTTAAAGCGAGAGTCTATGAGCAAAGATTTCTGCGCCCTGAGGAGGAAACACGTGACCAATAACCGTAGGCTCTGACCATAGACAGCATGGATGAATAAAATAACTTTAAACACACAAACTATGTAATATATATCCTATTTATATCAGAAAAATATACCCATATATTTTGAAGTATTTTATTAGCATTTTTTTTTTTGTGGAGAGTGGCAAGTGGTGGGGCGGTGCCCTAGCGCCCTCTATTGGCCGGCCGCCACTGCGATATAATAGTTTAACTAAGCAGCAAACTCTGTTTATACATGGGAGTTTTCAGCAGTTCTTATTCTACTGGGCAATAAACAGAAAAGAAAAAGAAAAAAAAAACTGAGTATAATCCAACATTTTAAAAGTTAACACATTTAATTTCATTAAGCCTCAGTTTGATTAGTCAGTTTCTCCATTTCTCAACACCAAACTTTTAAAATTGACATAAATTTGATTCTGTCCAGTTTTGTTCATGCCATCTGTTATTAAGTTTCCAAGATGACTTGAGTGATTTTACTTTAACATAGTATGTTTGAGTTGACCTGTTTGAGCCAGAACACATTGAAAATGTTATCTGTATTTTGTAAAATGTTGAGAAATATAAATTAATTAATTAATTGAGAATGTCATATGGGAAAAAGAACAGCGTCACTTAAATGGACTCAAACCATAAACTTTGGCACTGAAACCGGACTTCGGGTCCCTTTGTGCTCTCTATGGCCTTTATGACCTATAGCAACATGGTTGAATTGTAACAAATTTGGAAGACTTCCTTTAGTGTGAATGCAATCAATGCTGCTATGGTCCTAGTACTTACCAAATCCATTTCTCCTCCATCACTAAGTCAATCTGTTGTGCCCTCGCGATGAAGTCTGAGTTCACCATAAGTTTCCACAATGATATAACCATGTAGGTCTACGTTTGCACCGTGCCACAGATCCTGCCATAGCTACAAGCTAAAAGATCATGCCATGACACCTGATAGGGTTGTAGCCCAGTCTTGAGGGCAGCCAGGTCAAGTCTGCTATCGATACACTGCCCCTCTGCTGCACTCAGGACCCCGATATGCTGCCACCATGATGATAAACCAACAAGACCTTGCTACAGAAGTTTTGTAAATGTTCAGTATCATCCTATACCCCTCATGTTCTATCACACAGTGTTTCTTTTTGTCTTCTTCTCTGGATATTCTGGTAACTTTGTGTTTTTAATTAACAAGATTGAAATGTTTTTATGTGTTTTTGTATTTTGTTTGCAGTTTAATCCTTGTGTCTTGGTTCCCTGTGTCACATGGTCCACTGCTTTTCCTTAGTGGTCCTCGTCCATTTTCACCAGTATTTAGTATGTTGATCAGTTCTCAGTCGCTCTCACTCTGTAATCACAGCTCCTCTGAGTATTTATGGCCATTCTTTCCACTCTCTCCTCATCCAATTCTCCTGTGTCTCACCATCTCTACCATCATTCTCAGCTGCCTCTCATGTTTGCATGCTCCTTGATTATCTAATGTTCTGTAGGTTGTTTTGATGCCACATCCGTATTTTATTTTTTGTTTCTTGACTAAAGTTTCATTTTTTCCTCCATATTGTCTCCACGTCCTGCCCAGAATTGGGTCCAATCACTTCAAACCTTGACAACTGTGTTTATAACACGCACTAAGACTCTGAAAAGACCATTTACAGTCTGACTGTTTGTTTACATCGTAATGGTGTTGTTTAGGGGTCTTAAGGGTTAGAGTCTGTCCTGCAGAGAGAAAACAAACAAACAAACGATTACATTGATATATGTAGCATTTTGGGCATTTCAACTTTTAACACTAAATGTCTGTGGATATTTTTCTAGTAAATGCAATGCTGATGAAAAGCAATCTTTTGTCCAGGCCTTCATATTTCTGCTTGTTCAAAACATTTAAAAAAACAACTTTCAGTGTGACAAATAAACTCATTCAACATAAGAGATTCAGAAAACAATTTTTTCATCAGTCTAACAATTTCTGAAGAGGTCACATGGACTGCAGTGAGAAACAGAATCCCATTTTATTTCATTAGATAACGTGGGTCCCTCTGCTTTTCAGGTCTGGCTGGAGAATGTAAGTAATCTTTTCTTTAGAATAGATGTTTGCTCCTATAGACCAGAGCGTGTGTTTGTGTGATATCTTAGATGAGAAACTTGACTCTCACCGGTCTGACACTAAACAAGGTTCAGCCTAATTTTACCAGCGATACACACAAGAGTGAACCCAGGATACATCACACAATCCAGCCTTCAGCTACTCCTTGATATTTGCCAGTAAATTCAGCAAGTCTGTGATACTCGTTCTTTCTGTGCAGAAAATGACACATCATTTTGTTTGGATTCAGTTTCATGTAAATATACACGATAGACTCCTGTAGACAGCACAAACACAATTACTGGCAAGCAGGAAGATTTTTTTGATCAGAGTGGATCGACGTGAAAAATGACACAGGTGGCTGACATCATAAAGATAAATTACACTGAAACAAAGGTGGAATTGGGGCTGTTTATCTTCCCTCCTCTAATATGAAAGCCTTCCGTGTGGTTTGAACAATGTGCAACGTCTACCAGGATTTGATGCTGTTTAAACGGCCTGTTTTCCAAATGCTGCACGTAGAAGCTGGTGATTAAATGCAATACTACATTTTAATTGTTAAACTAGCAAACATTAGCTTCCTTACAGTCCCTGAGTTCACTTCACATTGAAGTGCACACAGCAACAGTAAAGGGCCACCGAGTCATTGTGGGAGCGTTTCATTGTGTTGCTTCAGGACAGTTTAGTGAGAGCTGGCTGTAACATTTGAGTGCACATGGTTCCTTTTAGTTAAGGGTCAGTTTCTCCAAAGTTTTCAGTCCACCATTTCATCCTTCTCTCAGTAATTCAGTCCTTCATATTCACTAGTTACAGTTTTTGTTGTTGTCTGTTGAACTGTACCAACGTTAAACAGCTGCACATTTCCAGCAGTTCAGTCAGACAGAAGATTTCAATCTATCATCTCCTTGGATTTCCTATTTGTTATTAAAATGTATTGATTTCTTTTAAAATAATTTACATGAATATAATTATATTTGGTGTTTACACAAGAAACAGTTTATATAATTTGTTACTGCTACTGTCTTCTTCCTTTTGTGTTAAATAACAAGAAACCCATTTAAACACATTAATCGCCTTAGAATAGTGTATGTGTATATATATATATATATATATATATATATATGTACTTTTTTTCTTTTTATGTGCTGTTTTTATTCATACACTGATAAAATGACCAGGTTTAAGCATCCGGCATCAGAAGATGATTCAGAAACGCTAGTGTAAAGTAGTTTAAAAAGGACTCAGAACTCCAGTTATTGCCATGTGACACATTAGTTATTTGTTGTTTCATAAACATAAATTTAGATTTAATGAAACAAAACAACATATTTAGGTTTGCAGGTCTCAGTGTGGCGCAGTGATTAACGTCATTCCACCAGCCTGAATTCAGTGTGTTCATTGGCAGCCATCTGCTCACTGCTCACCAGCACAAGTGAAAAGAGCTCCAGTTTCAAACAGGCTGAAGCAGCTGACTTTCTAACAGTTCTTCACCACTTTCATCACTGTTTAATGGGTTGGTTAAGTTAACAAAGATCCCAGACATTCTTTTGCCTTTCTGTTTGTATAGAAACCTGCTGCCAGTTCAGTTGGACTGCTAAAGTTGGAGAAGTTGAGCAAAGAAAGGCTTAAGTTTAAAACAATAAAAACAAAATCAAGTAATCTATATGGACATTGGCAAGAAAAAGCAATGGCACAGTGGTTCTTTGTGTTTTTTTCCTCTAAATGTACAGGGCTAATAGCACTTTTGCTCAGATTCTGTCTTCCAGCACCACATTAAAATTTTACTCATCCTCGCTTGAGGTACCTGGTTTAACATCAGTCCTGAAAGCCCCTCTTTCACTGTGGGACCTCTCCAGTCCTCCTCACACTCTGATCTAGACGTGTCCAAATCTTCAACAACTTCTCTACATTAACAAAAACTTTGACTCACCCTGAAACAAGAATGCTTGCTGTGTTTTTGTACGCTGCCGTTTTAGAACAAAAAGTGTTATTGAAGGTTAGTTTACAAAAGCAGATTGTAAATGTATACTTAATTTACTGGGCAAAAATAAGTCTTTCTTACCAATTCACTGTTTTCATGCTAATTATGACAAAAATTACACTTTTTATTGGATAATTGGATTTTGAATGGAACTTCCCCAAATCCTGCAGATAAAATAAAGACAGTTATTGGCCTTTTATTAAAGTCATAGGCTTAAAGCTTAGCCTTCCTGTTGGCTCTGTTCTAAAGCTGTTATTGACTGAAACTACAGATTTATTTCAGGTTAGAAGTCTCAATAAGTACTCAGAGACTTAAAGGGTCAGTGTTCTTCTGTTGCAGTTTAAGGATAATAAAGGCAATGGTGACATATAACATGGGTCAAAAAATATGCCTCCATTTTTTTTTTATTTAGACTCCTCCCACTGGCAATGGTCTGGGCTCCAACTGACAAGTGGCCCCATCAAGAGGGGGGCAAAAGGGGCCACTACCCCTCTTCCATTCAGTTGCATATTCATAATATACTTCTAACTGATATCTTATGTTAGATAGCTGAATGCAGTCGGCCTCCTGACCTGCTGTATGGGAGTGACTAGTTAGACAAGTCTACAGCAGCATAATAGAATCCCCAAAATTCAGTTAAGGTTTTAGGTTTTGGTGTGCCACTCCACAACCGACACTCCATGGAAAAGCTTTAATATCATTAATATCTGGCCAGGTTTAGTTCATTTCATTAACTGATCACAAACAACTCACATTCGATTAAAAAGAGTCTGATTTAAATGTATCTTTCTAAAGTTATCCATTCAGAATATAAAATTATAATAGGATAGAAAGCTTTGAAGAACTGAACACAGGTTGTAATAAAGCCTAATAAAATCTGCTGCACCTTACAGCCTGACACTGTGTTAGGGTGTCACTTGACACACTTATTATTGTATCTGGTGTGATGGCATCCCATTAAGTTTTCTCTGTGCTTGCAAAGCTCTCTTCAACAGGCACATGAGCTGCTCTAAGGCTAAGAATATTTCATGTATAATGCAGCCCCTTTCCCCCCATAGTGGCAAATGAAAAGGTGTGTTCTGAGTTCTTGGAAGAGTTGAAACCAGGGTTGACAAGTCAGCGATGTCTGGGACAACGGTTGGATGAGGTTGGACACATTATTTTCTACATTAACTGCTGCTTCTAGTAATAATCATAACAAAAAAAAAATATTCAGGAAAATTACTGCACCTTCTTTTTGTAACAGATTAAAAAACAAAAGCTGTCAGATGTAATTTTTAATCTATCTGAAGACAAAAAACATTTTCTGTATTAAGCTAGAGGATACTGACAAAACCTGCCTGATTCAAGTAGTAGTTCAATGAATAAAGTAGCTTCAATTGTTTCCTCTGTATATTTTTTGTTTCC
The DNA here is from genome assembly GCA_006937955.1 of Pachypanchax playfairii. NCBI lineage: Eukaryota > Metazoa > Chordata > Actinopteri > Cyprinodontiformes > Aplocheilidae > Pachypanchax > Pachypanchax playfairii. The sequence continues at coordinate 3,693,394 of SSNP01000047.1, forward strand.
AAACAGTGACTTTTTTGGTTCAAGAGAGAAGTGAAAGAATTAGAACACAAGTTTTTATTTTTGTTATTATATAATATCTGTTAACAAAATAAAATCAAGCAGTGTGTTTTGTTAGATATGATGCAGCCAATCACAATCACTTTCATGTGAAAAATCATATCACATCAACTATTACCATCTTGTATTTGTTAAATGTTTATAATTGTTTTTAAACCTTTGGTATAACAAGGAACTACAATTGCAGCTCTTTTTTCTGGATATAAACAGAGGAGTTCATGTCTAACAGGAGAGCATAGACATGTACATGAGTGAATGAAGGGTGGTGCCATAAATAAAATAAATGACTGTGTCTACCATAAAACTAACAGATTTACAATAATGCTCCCAACGTGGGTCCTTCTCATGGTGCTTGAAATCCCAAAGGCTGGTGTGGTAGTCCTTGGTCCTCCTGATTTTTTCTCTCTGGAGGATCCATGATGTGAGAAGAGCAGAAAGAAAAGGATGAGTGCTCCGTTTCCACCTAGCAGATGTTGTGGGAATGGGAGACTAAAACACCATAGAGGCAAACACATTGAATCTAATGATTGATAGAGTGTCAGGGAATGGAGTTGCTGCTGTGCTGCTGCTAAATTTCCCATGTGGTCCAATAATAGAGAGGTAGACACATAAACCTTTTCCCCCCTACAATTATCAAAGGCAACAGTTGGGGAACATGGTACGTAAACTAGCTTGGTGCTAATCTTCAGCAGACGTCTGTCCATCACATAGATATAAACAACCACTCACATGCTGGCTAATGTAGAGTCACCAATTACCCTAACATGCATGTTTTTGGTCTGTGGATGGAGTTCTTAGAGAAAACCTACAGATGTAAGAGGAAACACAAGTTTTGAACCTTCTTGGTACAAGACATGAGTAGAAGGCAGACTGATAATCACAATTGTCTTATTTTCTCTTTGAGAAAAACAGCAACATATCTGTTCTCCATTAAAGAAGCCCTTCCATTAAAAACATTTTTTTTCTGAGGTTTCTGTTGAATATTTTAGCTCCACAGGTGTTCTTACCTTCATAGTGGGTGTGAAAACAGGTCAACAACTTCTCTTTCAGTTTTTATCTCTCAAACTACGCAGGTGGTGATAAAACCCGAGTTCTCCCGAGTCCGAACAGCCTGTATCTGTTTCGTCACAACTCCTTTGCTCGTTAGTATTCATCAGCTCCCGCAGTTGAAACCACGCCTAGAATGCTGCTGGCTAAAAGCTGTTAGCATAAACACATATCAAACCAGTTTGTTAGCCAATCTGAGTCCAGCAAATCCGCATAGTGAATATTAAAGCAGTACTAAATAACTTTTCTGCAGCCGTGTCTCAGACAGCCATTGATGGAAACTGTGTTCTGTAAAAATATGCTACCTGTTGAGCTGTGCTACTGGTTCGTTCTGCACATCAATAAACAGAGTTATCGTTTATTTTTGTTTAGATATTTTTCCATAAAAACATTTTACCTATTAAATAAATTCTCCCAGGACAGGAATACTAAATATGATGTTATTTTGACATTTTTTTGCATTGTCAGAGTGACAGGCAAATGTTTGGACACACTCAGAGGAGAGGGATCCAACAATGGCTGATAAGGATCCAGAGGGCATTTATATAGAAAATATCTGGGAAGGATAATAAAAATACGCTTAAATAATTAACAGGACACACTCGCCATTAACAAGAACACTGAATGAAATCTTGTGATAAAATAAGTTGTATATTGGTGGCATTTTTCTTCAGGGCAGCATAAATCATCAGAACACCACTTCCTGATGTGACCCGAATTACGGAGGTTATTTAGTCCATTGCAGAGCCATTAGAGGCGCACAGAGTGATGTTTAATATTAAGATTAACATGTTTTTCGGTGAGTATCTACTTAGACAAGTTTCAAAACAGCAGCTTAAAGTTGTAAAAGTTATTTTGAACTGGTTTAATGAGCTGTATCCTTAACCAGCCGAATCTTCACACAGACAAATGCAAAGGTCTGTTAATCAGTGTTTCCTGATGTTTTTTAGATATAAAATGTTTCATATTACAGGTTAATACTTCAGAAATAACCACAAAGTCATGAAATCTGTGTGAAATGGCCTCTTTAATGAACAGTGTGGCCAAACGATCTGAGAGTATCAACTGTTGTAAAGTTTGCTGCTGCAGTTTTTACAGCTACTCTTTACATACACTCCATAATGTGATGAAGAGTGAGCTCATGCCATGAAAACAGATTTAATCTTCAAATTTCCATTTCGACTGCATTTCAACCCCCAAAAAGGAGCTGCTGACATCATTTCAGTGATCTTTACATCAACACAGGTGACAGTGTTGGTGAGCTGGAGGCTCTGTCCTGCTGATGGAGTTAGAACATCAGACTGGATGCTTTAAAAAGAAGGTGGTTCTCAGAGTCATCGTTCTTTCTCTGGTAACCATAGTTACCTTTGAGGAAACATGCCATCACACTCCAGGACCACATAGAGCTGTCATGTCCAGTGCTCTGTGTCTGTGGGTTTTCTGTGTCGGGTGAGTTCTCTTCTCAGAGATGTCATCTCCGTGGAGAGCAGAGCAGGCTGATTGATCACAGCTGGCGGAGATCAGGACTGATGAGGAGTGAGAGCTGTACTTAAGCTGCAGGCGGACTCTCAGTCAACGCCTGGTTGTTAACCTAAAATGGTAAACACACCTCACGCCAGTTTTTCCGAGTTTCCAGTGTTATCCTTCCGAGTTTCTAAGTGTTTTTCTTCCGAGTTTCCTCGTTGTTGTTTCCCAGTAACCCATCTTCTCTCCAGGACTACATCCAGAGCTCTCACTCCTCCGTCCTCCCGTGCAACCTTCCTCCGAGCTCCCGTGTTCCTGAGTCTCTCTGTGCCCCCCTGGATTATCTCTGTGTTTACTGTGGATTACCCCTGTGTTTCACCTGAGCCCACCTGCACTCCTCGTAACCTCCCGTGTCTCTCATCGTTACTCTCCCCGGACGTTCCTGAGTCATCTCCGCCGTCAGCCTGCCAGCTCTCCAGCCGCTCATCCGACACACACACCTCCCGGACTCCATCTCCAATCAGACACACCACTGGACCTGCCTTCCCCTGTGTCCATCATCATCAGCCCTCCCGTGAGTGTTTCTCCTTCCGTGAACATTTCCTTCGTGTGTCCTCGTGCGTCATTACTAACTGTTTCTCTCCTTCCCCGTCCCAGAGATCCCAGAGAATAATCATCTTTGTACCTTTCACATTACTCACGTTGTAAATAAACCTTCACCTTTTTCACCTGAGCTTGTGTCTGCGTATGAGTCTGCAATTGGGTCAAACCTCTCCTAGCGAGAACGTGACAGAACAACCAGGCCAGCTCGACCCAGCAGACTCTACCGGCCAAGCTCAGTCTCTAGCGCCAGTATTCATACCCGTGATGGCTCCAGCAGGAGATGAGATCGATGTGTTAGTGGAGCGGCTGGAGAGCCTCCTCGACGGTGTGGTGGTCAACTCCCCCGACCCGAGCAAGGCGCTCTCCGTGCTGGATGATATAATGGATCAGCTCCGAGCAGACCCCCATCTTCTGCAGATCCCCAGCATCTCCCAGTTTTACACGGACGCCGTAACAGCGAGGGGACGGCTGCTACTACGGCTGTGGTCTCTGAGAGAAACATCACCAAGCCCTGCCTGCTCCTCTCTAACGGTTCCACCCGTTTTTCCCCGAGCTTCAGCGGTTCCGTCCGCTGAACCCTGTGCGGCGTCAGCTCCGTGTCCGTCAGCGTGTGCCGCTGCGCCAGCCCCGTGCCCGTCAGCGTGTGCCGCTGCGCCAGCCCCGTGCCCGTCAGCATGTGCCGCTGCGCCAGCCCCGTGCCCGTCAGCATGTGCCGCTGCGCCAGCCCCGTGCCCGTCAGCATGTGCCGCTGCGCCAGCCCCGTGCCCGTCAGCATGTGCCGCTGCGCCAGCCCCGTGCCCGTCAGCATGTGCCGCTGCGCCAGCCCCGTGCCTGTCAGCCGGTCTCAACGAGCCTGAGCTCCTGCGACCTCAGCCGAGCGGTAGATCCCGCCGCCGCAGACGCCGTGGAGGGGCTTCAGCTTCGGGTCTGCCACCCTTCCGTGTCTCCGAGGAGGTCCAGGTGGACGCTCCTCCTCCCTTCCGTGTCTCCGAGGAGGTCCAGGTGGACGCTCCTCCTCCCTTCCGTGTCTCCGAGGAGGTCCAGGTGGACGCTCCTCCATCCCTCCGGGTCTCCGAGGAGGTCCAGGTGGACGCTCCTCCACCTCCAGAGGGTCCCGGTTCGAGAGTTCCAGAGGGTCCCGGTTCGAGAGTTCCAGAGGGTCCCGGTTCGAGAGTTCCAGAGGGTCCCGGTTCGAGAGTTCCAGAGGGTCCAGGTTCCAGTCCTCCAGAGGGTCCAGGTTCCAGACTGGGCTCCAGTTCTCCAGAGGGTCCAGGTTCCAGGTCTCGCGAGGGTCCAGGTTCCAGTTCTCGCGAAGGTCCAGGTTCCAGTTCTCACGAGGGTCCCGACGCCTCCAGGTCTCACGAGGGTCCCGACGACGACCGCTGTCCGCCTGAGGGTCCCGTCGATCGCTGTCCGCCTTCTCCTGGGTTCGAGGGCGTTGCAGTCCGCAGCGCGCCTCCAACGCCAGGGGCCGAGGGCGTCGCCGTCCGCGACGGCCCTCCAGCGCTTCCGCCAGGGTTCGAGGACGTCGCCGTCCGCGACGGTCCTCCAACGCCTGGGTCCGAGGGCGTCGCCGTCCGCGACGCGCCTCCAACGCCAGGGTTCGAGGACGCCGCCGTCCGCGACGGTCCTCC
>SSNP01000470.1:0-10509 GCA_006937955.1 Pachypanchax playfairii
GAGTGCAGCACAGAGGCTCGGCTAGTGCAGCACAGAGGCTCGGCGAGTGCAGCACAGAGGCTCGGCGAGTGCAGCACAGAGGCTCGGCTAGTGCAGCACAGAGGCGCGGCTAGTGCGCACAGAGGCTCGGTTAGTGCAGCACAGAGGCTCAGTTAGTGCAGCACAGAGGCTCGGTGAGTGCAGCACAGAGGCTCGGCGAGTGCAGCACAGAGGCTCGGCTAGTGCAGCACAGAGGCTCGGCTAGTGCAGCACAGAGGCTCGGTTAGTGCAGCACAGAGGCTCGGTTAGTGCAGCACAGAGGCTCGGCGAGTTCAGCACAGAGGCTCAGTTAGTGTAGAACAGAGGCTCGGCGAGTGCAGCACAGAGGCTCGGCTAGCGCAGCACAGAGGCTCGGCGAGCGCAGCACAGAGGCTCGGCGAGCGCAGCACAGAGGCTCGGCTAGTGCAGCACAGAGGCTCGGCTAGTGCAGCACAGAGGCTCGGTTAGTGCAGCACAGAGGCTCGGCTAGTGCAGCACAGAGGCTCGGCCAGTGCAGCACAGAGGCTCGGCGAGTGCAGCACAGAGGCTCGGCGAGTTCAGCACAGAGGCTCGGTTAGTGCAGCACAGAGGCTCGGCTAGTGCAGCACAGAGGCTCGGCGAGTGCAGCACAGAGGCTCGGCGAGTGCAGCACAGAGGCTCGGCGAGTTCAGCACAGAGGCTCGGCGAGCGCAGCACAGAGGCTCGGCGAGTGCTGCACAGAGGCTCGGTTAGTGCAGCACAGAGGCTCGGCTAGTGCAGCACAGAGGCTCGGTTAGTGCAGCACAGAGGCTCGGCTAGTGCAGCACAGAGGCTCGGCTAGTGCAGCACAGAGGCTCGGTGAGTGCAGCACAGAGGCTCGGTTAGTGTAGAACAGAGGCTCGGCAAGTGCTGCACAGAGGCTCGGTTAGTGCAGCACAGAGGCTCCGCTAGTGCAGCACAGAGGCTCGGTTAGTGCAGCACAGAGGCTCAGTTAGTGCAGCACAGAGGCTCGGCAAGTGCAGCACAGAGGCTCGGCGAGTGCAGCACAGAGGCTCGGCTAGTGCAGCACAGAGGCTCGGCTAGTGCAGCACAGAGGCTCGGCTAGTGCAGCACAGAGGCTCGGCGAGTGCAGCACAGAGGCTCGGCTAGTGCAGCACAGAGGCTCGGCGAGTGCAGCACAGAGGCTCGGCGAGTTCAGCACAGAGGCTCAGTTAGTGTTGAACAGAGGCTCGGCGAGTGCTGCACAGAGGCTCGGCAAGTGCAGCACAGAGGCTCAGTTAGTGCAGCACAGAGGCTCGGCAAGTGCAGCACAGAGGCTCAGTTAGTGTAGAACAGAGGCTCGGCAAGTGCTGCACAGAGGCTCGGCTAGTGCAGCACAGAGGCTCGGCGAGTGCAGCACAGAGGCTCGGCTAGTGCAGCACAGAGGCTCGGCGAGTGCAGCACAGAGGCTCGGCGAGTGCAGCACAGAGGCTCGGTTAGTGCAGCACAGAGGCTCAGTTAGTGCAGCACAGAGGCTCGGCAAGTGCAGCACAGAGGCTCGGCGAGTGCAGCACAGAGGCTCGGTTAGTGTAGAACAGAGGCTCGGCGAGTGCTGCACAGAGGCTCGGTTAGTGCAGCACAGAGGCTCGGCTAGTGCAGCACAGAGGCTCGGCTAGTGCAGCACAGAGGCTCGGCGAGCGCAGCACAGAGGCTCGGCTAGCGCAGCACAGAGGCTCGGCTAGCGCAGCACAGAGGCTCGGCTAGTGCAGCACAGAGGCTCGGCGAGTGCAGCACAGAGGCTCGGCGAGTTCAGCACAGAGGCTCAGTTAGTGTTGAACAGAGGCTCGGCGAGTGCTGCACAGAGGCTCGGTTAGTGCAGCACAGAGGCTCGGCTAGTGCAGCACAGAGGCTCGGTTAGTGCAGCACAGAGGCTCGGCTAGTGCAGCACAGAGGCTCGGCTAGTGCAGCACAGAGGCTCGGCGAGTGCAGCACAGAGGCTCGGCGAGTGCAGCACAGAGGCTCGGCGAGTGCAGCACAGAGGCTCGGCTAGTGCAGCACAGAGGCTCGGCGAGTTCAGCACAGAGGCTCAGTTAGTGTTGAACAGAGGCTCGGCGAGTGCTGCACAGAGGCTCGGTTAGTGCAGCACAGAGGCTCGGCGAGTGCAGCACAGAGGCTCGGCTAGTGCAGCACAGAGGCTCGGCTAGTGCAGCACAGAGGCTCGGTTAGTGCAGCACAGAGGCTCGGCTAGTGCAGCACAGAGGCTCGGCGAGTGCAGCACAGAGGCTCGGCGAGTGCTGCACAGAGGCTCGGTTAGTGCAGCACAGAGGCTCGGCTAGTGCAGCACAGAGGCTCGGTTAGTGCAGCACAGAGGCTCGGTTAGTGCAGCACAGAGGCTCGGCTAGTGCAGCACAGAGGCTCGGCGAGTGCAGCACAGAGGCTCGGCTAGTGCAGCACAGAGGCTCGGCGAGTGCAGCACAGAGGCTCGGCGAGTTCAGCACAGAGGCTCAGTTAGTGTTGAACAGAGGCTCGGCGAGTTCTGCACAGAGGCTCGGCTAGTGCAGCACAGAGGCTCGGCAAGTGCAGCACAGAGGCTCGGCTAGTGCAGCACAGAGGCTCGGCTAGTGCAGCACAGAGGCTCGGCTAGTGCAGCACAGAGGCTCGGCGAGTGCAGCACAGAGGCTCGGCGAGTTCAGCACAGAGGCTCGGCTAGTGCAGCACAGAGGCTCGGCTAGTGCAGCACAGAGGCTCGGCGAGTGCAGCACAGAGGCTCGGTTAGTGCAGCACAGAGGCTCGGTTAGTGCAGCACAGAGGCTCGGCTAGTGCAGCACAGAGGCTCGGCGAGTGCAGCACAGAGGCTCGGCTAGCGCAGCACAGAGGCTCGGCTAGTGCAGCACAGAGGCTCGGTTAGTGCAGCACAGAGGCTCGGCTAGTGCAGCACAGAGGCTCGGCTAGTGCAGCACAGAGGCTCGGCGAGTGCAGCACAGAGGCTCGGCCAGTGCAGCACAGAGGCTCGGCGAGCGCAGCACAGAGGCTCGGCTAGTGCAGCACAGAGGCTCGGCGAGCGCAGCACAGAGGCTCGGCGAGTGCAGCACAGAGGCTCGGTTAGTGCAGCACAGAGGCTCGGCTAGTGCAGCACAGAGGCTCGGTTAGTGCAGCACAGAGGCTCGGCTAGTGCAGCACAGAGGCTCGGCGAGTGCAGCACAGAGGCTCGGCTAGTGCAGCACAGAGGCTCGGCTAGTGCAGCACAGAGGCTCGGCGAGTGCAGCACAGAGGCTCGGCTAGTGCAGCACAGAGGCTCGGCTAGTGCAGCACAGAGGCTCAGTTAGTGCAGCACAGAGGCTCGGCAAGTGCAGCACAGAGGCTCAGTGAGTGCAGCACAGAGGCTCGGCTAGTGTAGAACAGAGGCTCGGCAAGTGCTGCACAGAGGCTCGGCTAGCGCAGCACAGAGGCTCGGCTAGTGCAGCACAGAGGCTCGGCGAGTGCAGCACAGAGGCTCGGCGAGTTCAGCACAGAGGCTCAGTTAGTGTAGAACAGAGGCTCGGCGAGTGCTGCACAGAGGCTCGGTTAGTGCAGCACAGAGGCTCGGTTAGTGCAGCACAGAGGCTCGGCAAGTGCAGCACAGAGGCTCAGTTAGTGTAGAACAGAGGCTCGGCGAGTGCTGCACAGAGGCTCGGTTAGTGCAGCACAGAGGCTCAGTTAGTGCAGCACAGAGGCTCAGTGAGTGCAGCACAGAGGCTCGGCAAGTGCAGCACAGAGGCTCAGTTAGTGTAGAACAGAGGCTCGGCGAGTGCTGCACAGAGGCTCGGTTAGTGCAGCACAGAGGCTCAGTTAGTGCAGCACAGAGGCTCAGTGAGTGCAGCACAGAGGCTCGGCAAGTGCAGCACAGAGGCTCAGTTAGTGTAGAACAGAGGCTCGGCGAGTGCTGCACAGAGGCTCGGTTAGTGCAGCACAGAGGCTCAGTTAGTGCAGCACAGAGGCTCAGTGAGTGCAGCACAGAGGCTCGGCAAGTGCAGCACAGAGGCTCAGTTAGTGTAGAACAGAGGCTCGGCGAGTGCTGCACAGAGGCTCGGTTAGTGCAGCACAGAGGCTCAGTTAGTGCAGCACAGAGGCTCAGTGAGTGCAGCACAGAGGCTCGGCAAGTGCAGCACAGAGGCTCAGTTAGTGTAGAACAGAGGCTCGGCGAGTGCTGCACAGAGGCTCGGTTAGTGCAGCACAGAGGCTCAGTTAGTGCAGCACAGAGGCTCAGTGAGTGCAGCACAGAGGCATACAACAGACAAGCAAAGAATGACTGGGGAACCTCTAGCCTGACCAATCAGATCCTCCTGCATTATGTTCAAATGCAGAAGGGTCTGACACCGGAGCCGCACCCAATCCTTTCCACGTCATGATGGACCAATTACATATCACTTTTGTTGTGCGTCATCCTGAAGACACAAAACTAGCGTTTTCCACCCAGAGCACAACATTCACCATGGCGGACTCAGCTGTGGATGAAGTTTTACTTCTGTGTTTGCACAGTGTTTGCTTGGGGCGGTCAAATATCTGAACCGAGTGCAATGACACCTCGTATTCGCATGTTTTTGACACAAAAGCGACAACTGTCATTAATATTCGTCTTTTCTCCTCCATTAACCATGGCTCTGTAGCTACCATTATGGCTCTGTAGCTACCATTACGGCTCTGTAGCTACCATTATGCTCTGTAGCTACTATTACGGCTCCGCTCACTAAACCTTTTGTTTTTGTTCCGCCTCGTGTGTATCCGCTTTAGCGTCACATATGTTGCGTCACTTCCGGGTTTCTGTGATTGGTTCTCTCTCAACTGGCTAAGCCCGCCTTCGAAATTGAGAGACAGCAGTTCAGCTCCAGGCCCTTAAGTTTTTGTAAGGTATTCTGTCAAAGACTTAGGCCTGGTTGATCAGGTAAGGGAACCTCCCCTTATAAAGGGGGTGGACAGGTGCAGGACATCAGAGCTGATGACTTCTCACAGGTGGATCTGATACTGGTGATTGAGAAGCCACCAGACACAATCAGCAGCGCATCCCTTCCTACCGGGAGCACTTTACATGCGTAAATTCCTCGTGTGGCATTACATCCAGCTGGTCCTGGAAAATACCAAAATCACATGAGAATAGTGAAAACACGTGTGATTTTGTCAGTACTCACAACAACAAGCACGGAGAAAGACGGCAACATGTATCCAGAAGGTATGTGGCTTATTTTCACACCAGCTGCAGACTTCAAACCCGTCACAGGAACTGTACTTTCTCGTAGTCTCGCAAACGGAAATCCGCATGTGTCCTTTTATTTTGAAACTTCTGGGTACGAATGCGTGATTTCCTGTCTTGTCCAAACTAAACCGCTGAATTGGATGTGTTTTCAAAGGGCACCGCGTAAAAAATAGAACTGCCGTATAATGCTTGCGACACTACGCTCCTGGGATGCGTCTATGGCGCGCTACTGCGCGCGCAGTGGAAAGAGTCTGATTCACTTCATTGATAGCTTTCAACCACTTATTACACATCACCAACATTGCGCTTTGCTCACGCGTCCAGTGGAAAGCAGGGGTAAGAGATTTGGATCACAAACTGGATGTGGTCTCGGAGCAGTACAGAGACCAGCAAGCTCGCAAGTTTTTGACACAAAAGCGACAACTGTCATTAATATTCGTCTTTTCTCCTCCATTAACCATGGCTCTGTAGCTACCATTACGGCTCCGCTCGCTAAACCTCTTGTTTTTGTTCCGCCTTGTGTGTATCCGCTTTAGCGTCACATATGTTTATTTTTTGAGGTTTTTCTTTTAGAGGATTCCTCTGACCCCGAAATCCTCCTATCCCTCTTTTCTGCCTCCTGCACATCTGTGCTGGATCAGATTGCCCCTTTAAGAGGTCAACGCTCCCGCTGCCGCTCTGATCCTTGGCTCAACCCTCATCTGTGCTGCCAGACGGGAATGCAGGAGATGTGAGTGGCGATGGAAAAAGACTAAATCCCCAGCCTCCTTTCACAGCTTCTCCGTGAGGCCTGGAGGAATAACCAGCGCGTCACTCGGAAGGCTCGTTTTGATTTCTTTGCTGCTATTGTCACCCAACATTCGGGTAACCAGCGTGCTCTCTACTCCACTGTGAATGCAGTCCAGTCACCTAACGTCCCTCTGTTTAACATCACAGATGAAAGGTGCACTCAATTTTTGCAATTTTTTATTTCCAAAGTTGCCACCATTAGGGCTCAGATTCAGCCTCCCTCTCATTTATTAGCCCCTCCCTGTTCCTCACCATCCTATTTTGATCATTTTTCCCCCATTACATTTGCCTCCCTGAGGGAAACAGTGGCTGCTATGAAGCCTTCTGGCTCCCCTTATGACTTTTTTCCCCCTTGCTTACTGAAGGAAGTTTTCCTGGTGATTGCTCAACCGATCCTGGAGATTTTGAATGCAAGTCTGGGAACGGGGATTGTGCCTCAGGACATCAAACATGCGGTGGTCCAGCCTGTTCTTAAAAAGCAAGGCTTGAACACCAGTGATCTGCACAACTTCCGTCCCATATCTAAGCTTTCTTTCCTGTCTAAATTATTGGAAAAGATGGTTTTTATCCAGACTTTTAATTTTCTTAAATCCAAGAATATTTTAGACTTATTTATGTCTTGTTTTCGTCCTCACCACAGCCCTGAGACTGCTCTCATTTGTGTTTTTAATGATATTTTGCTTGCCTCCGAATCTGGCTCTCATGTGCTGTTGGTGCTTCTTGACCTATCTGCCACGTTTGACACTGTAGACCACGCAATTTTACTACAGCGTCTGGAGCATCTCATTGGCATCCGTGGAACTGCTTTAAAGTGGTCTTTTTAATTTATATATTTTACCGCTGGTAGCCATTTTTTAAAAAATTCAAGATAAATTACCACCTTTATGCTGACAATTGTCAGCTTTATATGGCCCTAAAAGTTTCCGACCCTGTGCAACCCCTGACTGTCTGCTTGAAGTCAAGTCGTGGCTTTCTGCCAATTTCCTGCTTTTGAACAGCTCTAAACTTGAAGCTATTTTGTTTGCCCCCGGCTCCCTTTCGGCTGTCGTGCCTACTTTGCCCCCTTCAGTGTCTGCTCTGGTGAAGCCCTCTATTAAAAATTTGGGGGTCATTTTGGACACATCACTTAAAATGGAAGCACAGATGAACCTTATAGTAAGGTCTTGTTTTTTTAACCTTCGCCGGCTGGCCAAGTTAAAATCTGTTTTAAATAAGAAAGATCTCCAGTCTGTTATGCTGAAAAAACCGTCGCTCGACCCGGCCCAGGTAGGAAACTACCGGCCAGTCTCGCTCCTACCGTTCATGTCCAAGATCCTAGAGCGAGCCGTTTTCACTCAAGTCTCACAGTTCCTCCACGACAACGACCTACTTGATCCTTATCAATCAGGCTTTAAGCGAGGCCATTCCACTGAAACCGCTCTTCTCTCAGTTGCAGAGTCACTACGGGTTGCCAGATCGGCTGGTCTCTCCTCAGTACTCGTACTCCTTGACCTGTCTGCTGCTTTTGACACCGTCAACCACCTCATTCTCCTCTCGACGCTATCTAAGCTTGGCATCTCGGGACCGGTCCTCTCGTGGTTCACCTCGTACCTTGCGGAAAGATCTTTCAGAGTCTCGTGGCATGGACAGATGTCCAGTCTGCATGAGCTAGCGACGGGTGTCCCGCAGGGCTCGGTCCTTGGTCCTCTCCTCTTCTCTTTATACACCACCTCATTAGGCGAGATCATTCGCTCCCATGGCTTCTCATACCATTGCTAAGCTGACGACACTCAGCCCCTCCTCTCGTTCCCTCCAGACGATACATCCGTCTCAGTGCGGATATCTGCTTGCCTCTCAGATATCTCGGCATGGATGAGGGATCGCCACCTTCAGCTTAATCTGTCCAAAACTGACCTCATTGTCTGTCCTGCCAGCAACTCCTTACCTCCTCAGATAAGCGTGCAGCTTGACTCCATCACGCTGTTCCCCAAAACCTCCGCCAGAAACCTTGGTGTCATACTGGACAACCAGCTGTCCTTCAAAGAGCAGGTTAACTCCGTAGCTCGCTCATGTCGATTCGCGCTTTACAACATCAGGAAAATCAGAGCCTTCCTCACAGACCACACCACACAGCTTCTGGTCCAGGCCCTGGTCTTGTCCCGGATCGACTACTGCAACTCTTTGCTGGCCGGTCTTCCGGCGTCCTCGGTTAAACCTCTGCAGATGATTCAGAACGCAGCAGCACGTCTGGTCTTCAACCAGCCCAAAAGGGCTCATGTCACTCCGCTGCTCATTTCTCTGCACTGGCTTCCAGTTGCAGCACGCATCAAATACAAAGCTCTGCTTCTGGCTTACCAGACTCTAACACACACAGCTCCTACGTACCTTCACTCCCTCATCCAAACCTACATTCCCACGCGTCAGCTACGCTCAGCCGCTGAAAGACGCCTAGCGCTTCCACCACAACGTGGCATGAGATCATGTTCCAAACTCTTCTCCTCTGTTGTCCCCCGATGGTGGAATGACCTACCAAACTCGGTCCGATCCTCAGAGTCGGCAGCTACTTTTAAGAGCAGACTTAAGACTCACCTCTTTAAAGAACACTTTCAGTCTTAATGTACGATTAATTTATGATTTATGATAGCGATTTGTGAATTTATCTCTCAAAAAAAAAAAAAAAAAATTTTGATACACTTGATGTATCAGCGTCGGAATTAAACTGGACTCCAAACAGTCCGCCTCCTTATATTTTTTCCTTCTCTTTGAATTCTTGCTTGTATGTTCTCTCAATGTAAGTCGCTTTGGATAAAAGCGTCTGCTAAATGACAGTAGTAGTAGTAGTAGTAGTGTTATCCATACCTTTGTCACATCACGTTTGGACTATGCCAATTCTCTCTTATACGGTGTTCCCTCCTCTTCACTGCTGCGGCTTCAGTTAGTACAGAATGCTGCAGCTCGATTTCTGACAGGCACTCACCGGCGACAGCACATCACCTGTCCTGCGAAACTTACACTGGCTTCCGGTTCAATTTTGTATCAGGTTCCAAATTCTCCTGATGGTTTATAGATCTCTCCATGATATGGCCCCCTCATACTTGGCACAGCTTTTAACACCCTATTTTCCACTGAGAACACTGAGGGCAGCTGACCAGCACATCCTGCTTGTTTCTCCTGCTCATTATAAGGCCCGCGGACTCCGTGCCTTTTCAGTTTGTGCACCTACTCTCTGGAATCAGCTCCCCCTGACTGTCCGACTTGCCCCTAGCCTCTCTAGTTTTAAAATTAGGTTAAAAACTCATCTTTATTCCCTGGCCTTCCTGGCATAGGTGATGTAACCTTTGTTGATGGACTGATTTTAGCTATTGGTTTTATTTCTTTTGTGCTGTTGTATTTGTCTGGCTGTTTTTATTGTGTTGTTTATTTTTTGTACAGCACTTTGTTGGCGTTGTCGACGTCTAAATGTGCTTTATAAATAAAGGCTGATTATGATGATCATGGTTAATTCAGAGAACAAAACATCCAAACAGAAGCTGAGCAGCATTGTTTCAGCAGTACAGTGCAGCGAGGGGTGTTCAGAACATTAAACAATGCGACATTCTACATTCCAAGAACACGTTTATAACACCAAGGATCAACACTGTCACCCAACTGTGTCACCAGGTGGTGTGTCCACATGGAGATGGTTTCCTGTAGCATTTTCAGTCTAAGCCCAGTTGAACTCCAGGTGCCAAGGCTCCACCACCAGGTGCTCCCCCTCCCAGTCCTGTCTGTAGGGGTTTCCCTGGTCTCACTACTCCAGAAAAGGTTGTCTGTCTGCCATGGTCAATCTTCATCAAGATTCTTAAACTTCTTTTAGTCAGACATTTCTTTTGAGGCCAGTTTGCTATGAAAGATCCTACCAGGGGCTAGCGCCCCAGAAAACATAATCTCAGGATCAAGGGGGTACTCAAACCCCTCCACCAGGTGGAGGTGATTAAGGTGGAGGGGTGGTGCTAACCCAGGTCAACCCCTATAATGCTGATTAATCTAATCCCCCAACAATGCAAACCAGTCTAGCACTAATGGATGGTGATAATTTACAAAAGAAATGATGCAGCGTGTTGACCTTGCCCTTCGTTCGACACCTCAGCCTGCCTTCATGTCCCCAATGCTGCCTACCCCCCCAATCAAAGGTAGGAAGGCCCCCCCCACCGGACCCTCCCATCCCACCACTTAACTTGCTCCATGCTGAGTCGCCTGCCTCAGATGTCTGATGTTTGTTCCAGGTTCCAACTCAAAATATCAACAATCATGAATTTTCCCAGCACAAGCTGGAACCCTGTTTAGATTTTACCATTCCAGTCCTGATAAGGAGAAGGACACATAGAGAACGCAGACAGCCGTGTTCTAGGAGATTATCAAAAATAAATATCCAGCGTGTCCCCAAACATTCAGTGAATGATTATGCCGTTAGAACTCTTAAATTAGCCTTATTAAATGTTCGATCTTTAGCAGGAAAAACATTTTTAATCAATGATTTTATCACTGAACATTGT
>SSNP01000470.1:11900-24067 GCA_006937955.1 Pachypanchax playfairii
TTTTTTTTTTTTTTTTTTTGCCAGTGTTTCCTCTCCGGGACCCCTCTGTGTCGGGGGCGGTGGTCGGCTGTGGCTGCCTGGGTGCCCCCCCCAGGTAAGGCCTGGGTGGAGGTGGGGGTACCAGCCCTCCCTACTCTGGGCGCACGGGGTCGGTGCCTTGGCAGCTGCTGCTGATCTGCTGCTACCGATGCAGATGGCTCCTATGATGGCATTTCCTGGCTCATCTGTGCTCAGCCCGCTGTTTTTGTAGCTTTTAAGTGTGTGTGTGTGTGTATATGGTCGATGGGTTGGGTTGGGATGGGGGTTTTACTTTTTAAGTAAAGGGGGGGGTTGGGGGGTTGTGGGGTCATTTTAAATCTGTAAAGCACTTTGATAAACTTAAAAGCGCTTTATAAATAAAGTTTGTTGTTGTTGTTGTGTAGAGCATTTGAATAATTTTTAACAAATTTTCCTCAAAACCAAAACATTCCAATGCTTTCAAAATACATGGGTCTTCAACCATATCGAATGCTTTATAAAAGTCTAAAAATAATATAACCCTGTCATCCTCTACCAAGTGTTCGTAGTCCAGCAAATCTAGAACTAGTCTTGGGTTGTTGTGAATAGGTTTTCTTTAAGAAAACCAGATTGAGTATCACTTATAATCTGAGATAAATCATCTTTCAACCTATTTGCGATCACGTGTGAAGATTTTATAGTCGGTATTTAACAGTGTAATTGGATTAATATTTTCAGTGTATCTCTTGTCTTTAGCTGGCTTCGGGATTAAAATTATAAATCCTTGTTGCATTGTGGGTGTTAGTGAGTTGATTGATAATATATCATTAATTAGACAAGCAATTAGCTCATCAACAGCAGGTTCAGGTCCTGTTCTGTGTCCACAGAGTCCAAACACCATGACACAGTTTTATCCCATTAACAGCAAAGATCTGGAGGACATCTTAGGTCAACTGAACTCCTCCTCTTGCTGTCTGGACATCCTGCCCACTGGTTTTCTAAAAAAGGTCTCAAAGACCTTAGAGCCAGATCTGCTACAGATTGTGAACTCGTCTTTAACGACGGGTGTTTTCCCAGAACTGCTGAAAACAGCCGTTATTAAACCTCTACTAAAAAGGGACAATCTAGACAAAACACAGATGATTAACTACAGGCCGATCTCCAATCTTCCGTTCTTGAGTAAAATCATTGAAAAAGCGGTTTATCATCAGCTAAATGACTTTATTAGACAAAACAACTGCTATGATGTCTTCCAGTCAGGTTTTAGACAGCACCACAGCACCGAGACTGCTCTGACCAAAGTTATTAATGATATATGTCTGAACACAGATGGTGGAAAAATGTCGGTGTTGGTTCTACTGGATCTCAGTGCTGCGTTTGATACAGTCGACCACATTATATTACTACAACGACTGGAGAACTGGGTGGGTCTTTCTGGTCCTGTACTAAACTGGTTTAAAACATACTTGGAGAACAGGAAGTATTTTGTGTCAGTAGGTAATTTTACATCTGAGCAGACCAGAATTACTTGTGGAGTTCCCCAGGGTTCCATCCTGGGGCCTCTTCTGTTTAACATCTACATGCTCCCACTGGCCCAGGTCATAAAGAGCAATAATGTTAGTTACCATAGCTACGCCGATGACACACAGCTATATATCACAATGTCACCAGGAGACCGAGGTCCTGTACTGGCTCTCAGTAAATGCGTTGAGGAGATTAATGACTGGATGTGCCTCAACTTCCTTCAGCTGAACAAAAATAAAACTGAGGTGATTGTTTTTGGAGCCAAAGAGAAACGACTGCAGGTCACCACAGAGCTTCAGTCAATACACCTAAAAACCACCAACCAGGCCAGAAATCTGGGTGTAGTGATGGACTCAGACCTAAACTTTGAAAAACACATTAAGGCAATCTCTAAATCAGCCTATTATCACCTGAAGAACATCTCTAGGATAAAAGATTTAATGTCCCAACAAAACCTGGAAAAACTAGTCCATGCATTCATCTTCAGTCGGCTTGATTATTGTAACAGCATCTTTACTGGTCTTCCTAAAAAATCAGTTAAACAGTTGCAGCTCATTCAGAACTCTGCTGCTAGAGTTCTCACTAAAACCAGAAAAGTGGACCACATCAGTCCAGTTCTGAGGTCTTTACACTGGCTGCCTGTCCGTCAGAGGATAGACTTTAAAGTTCTGTTGCTGGTCTATAAAGCTCTGAATGGTTTAGGACCAAAATACATCAGTGACCTCCTGACCCAGTATGAACCTACAAGACTCCTCAGGTCTTCTGGATCTGGTCTTTTATCAGTTCCCAGAGTCAGAACCAGACATGGAGAAGCTGCTTTCAGCTTCTATGCTCCACATTTCTGGAACAAACTCCCAGAAAGCCTCAGATCAGCTGAAACACTCAGTTTATTTAAATCAAGGTTAAAGACCCACCTGTTCTTCGCTGCATTTACATAAAGTTTTATTAGAAAGTCCAAATCCACACGGTTGCTTTTAAGCTGTCCTTTGTTCTAATTCTGTTTATTTAAATCATGTTTTCATTCTTTTACTTATGCTTTTGTTTCATGTAAAGCACTTTGAATTGTCCTGTACATGAATTGTGCTATACAAATAAACTTGCCTTGCCTTGCCTAATTGTTTCTAAAAAAAACTGTTTCAGATCTTCCCAAAAAAATGATAAAGTATTGTAGTTAAACCATCCTGACCAGGTGCTTTGCCAATAGCTATTTTTTGATTACCCTATCTAATTCTTCTATTTTAAAGTCAGCATCCCAATTTTCTTTAAAAGCTGCATCTATTCTTGGAATGTATTTCTTAAATTCTTCTATAAAGAGATTTGATTTCACAGGGTTGAATGCAGATGAATATAAGGTTGAATAAAATTTGTACATTTTCTCTGAAATAATTTTATGGTCCGTACATTCTTTCTCATCTATAATTACTGAATTTATATTTTTGTTTTATTGCCTGCTCTTTTCTAAATTACTGAAATAAGAAGTATCCTTTTGCCTTCTTCTATCCATTTAGCTCTGGATCTGATGTATGCACCGTGTGCTCTCCTGTCAGGGGCTGCGAGTTCCACCGTCGCCTGTTCATGTTTAGTGTGGGTTTTTGTATTTGTTTGTTTAGGGGTTGTGTCATTGTTATCTGGCTTTTGAGTTTAGTGTAGAGTTAGGTTTATGTTAGTCTGTGTGAGTTCAGTGTTGAGTTTGTATTTTGTCTTAGTCTATTGTCACAGTTCACGCTTACGATCTGTTTGTCTCTTCTGTGGTTTTATCAGTTCATGTTCCATATATGGTCGTGTCACTTCCTGTGCTTCACCTTTGTCTATGGGCTCTATGCACAGAGCCATGTGACGTATTTTCAGAAGAATTTCAGGATGCTCACCTTTTTCCGGTCCTGCTGAATCTAGCCTGTGTTGTCCCTTTGAGTTTGACAATTGTTCCAACTACTTCAGTTATCTTGTTTTTAATTTTATTTAACTCTAAATTGTATACACGCACGCGTGTACAGAATGACATCCAAGAGGACTAAAGCTGGATTCATACTAACTCAAAGACAAATGTGCTCCCACACGCCGATGTACTGACGGAGCCAGTTTCTGTTCATACTACTCCGACACTGTTGCAAAGAGATTCTCCTCCAGGACAGCAGGAGGCGCGTTCCTGACTTAGAGGTCTCCCGGTGCTTTATGTGGTTCTAACCACAAAAGAAACAAATAAAAAGCAGAAACTTTACGGCTACTGGCATCGCCACTGCTGCCCTTCAGACCTCTTTTAATGTGGACAAATTTGTCTTCAAGACTGTCAACACTCACGCTGTTTACAAAAGGGAATCTACGTCATGCTGGAAATGATGTTGGGTTGGTTGGCTGACCAATCACAGACGTGCGTCATCCGACTCGGCCGTCGAAAAGTTAGAAAATAGAGCGTGACCCCAACCGACCATCCGAGGCAGTTGGAGAGCCCATACGACGTCGTATCATGGCGGTGTGTGTCTCTGACACGTCGGAGCTGCGTTAGTATGAATCCAGCTTAAGTTTTCCTTTCAAATGAGAGAAGACAGCACAGCTAGCTACCACTGCCGTGTACCAAAATGCACAGCATCTTCAAGGTTTTACTCTGTTTTAAGTTTTAACACTTTCCCGAAAGATGGTGAGTTACAGAAAAAGTTAGTTAGTTAACATCCGACGAGACTACTTAAAGATCACAGTCCATACAAGAGTCTGCAGTTTTTCATCTGCTGATCTGATCGAGCCCGCTACATCAGGCGGACGCAGGCTTCTGAAGAAGGGGGCTGTACCGGTCCTGTTTGAGTGGAACAGCTACTCTCTGACTGCCACTCGTCCTGGTGTTTGGGACCGGACAGACCAACCAAACACCCTTGCTCTCCCTGATGATGAGGAGCCAGTGATGGAGGTTGACTATTGCTACACCACGGAGCCAGCAGCAGTGGACTTAACCCTGGATGAGACAGAAGAACTCTGGTCCGAGCTCTCAAAGCTCCGGAGGCAGGTGGAGGAGATGGCAGTCAGCTGAAAGTTTGGTTTGGAGCGGTTTGCTTCTTCTGATGATGACATCAGGTTTTATACAAGGTCATTAATATATTTGTTACAGAAATTAGCCTTGCTAACCCGTTAGCATTAGCTCGGGTAGCTTTTTACAGTAAGTGAAGAGTAATAGAATACTAAAACGTAGCATTACATGGATGTGGGAGACAGGTTTAGGTAAACATGTAGTGCTTTATTTATATATTTGTTTTCCATTCACTGTTAAACGAAGGAATGTTTTCAGTTTGGTAGAAATGGTTGTCTCTAGATTGTTTACATTTCAGCTGCTAGTGTCCTGATATAATCTAATATAAATGATCTATATTTTAAAAAGCGTTGATTTACGTAACCTCAGCCATTTCACTCAGCTTTGCCGATAACTCTGACAACCGGAAGTAGGACTGCGGTCTTCCGGGGAAAGTGGAAGTGGTGCGTGCATATACACTGGGGCAAAAAAGTATTTAGTCAGCCACCAATTGTGTAAGTTCTCCCACTTAAAAAGATCAGAGAGGCCTGTAATTTTCATCATAGGTATACCTCAACTATGAGAGACAAAATGAGGAAAAGAAATCCATAAAAACACATTGTCTGATTTTTAAAGAATTTATTTGCAAATTATGGTGGAAAATAAGTATTTGGTCAATAACAAAAGTTAATCTCAATACTTTGTTATATAGCCTTTGTTGGCAATGACAGAGGTCAAACGTTTTCTGTAAGTCTTCACAAGGTTTTCACACACTGTTGCTGGTATTTTGGCCCATTCCTCCATGCAGATCTCCTCTAGAGCAGTGATGTTTTGGGGCTGACGCTGGGCAACACGGACTTTCAACTCCCTCCAGAGATTTTCTATGGGGTTGAGATCTGGAGACTGGCTAGGCCACTCCAGGACCTTGAAATGCTTCTTACGAAGCCACTCCTTCGTTGCCCGGGCGGTGTGTTTGGGATCATTGTCATGCTGAAAGACCCAGCCACGTCTCATTTTCAATGCCCTTGCTGATGGAAGGAGGTTTTCACTCAAAATCTTACGATACATGGCCCCATTCATTCTTTCCTTTACACGGATCAGTCGTCCTGGTCCCCTTGCAGAAAAACAGCCCCAAAGCATGATGTTTCCACCCCCATGCTTTACAGTAGGTATGGTGTTCTTTGGATCCAACTCAGCATTCTTTCCCCTCCAAACACAACAAGTTGAGTTTCTACCAAAAAGTTCTATTTTGGTTTCATCTGACCATATGATGTTCTCCCAATCCTCTTCTGGATCATCCAAATGCTCTCTAGCAAACCGCAGACGGGCCTGGACGTGTCCTGGCTTCAGCAGGGGGACACGTCTGGCACTGCAGGATTTGAGTCCCTGGCGGCGTAGTGTGTTACTGATGGTAGCCTTTGTTACTTTGGTCCCAGCTCTCTGCAGGTCATTCACTAGGTCCCTCCGTGTGGTTCTGGGATTTTTGCTCACCGTTCTTGTGATCATTTTGACCCCACGGGGTGAGATCTTGCGTGGAGCCCCAGATCGAGGGAGATTATCAGTGGTCTTGTATGTCTTCCATTTTCTAATAATTGCTCCCACAGTTGATTTCTTCACACCAAGCTGCTTACCTATTGCAGATTCAGTCTTCCCAGCCTGGTGAAGGTCTACAATTTTGTTTCTGGTGTCCTTTGACAGCTCTTTGGTCTTGGCCATAGTGGAGTTTGGAGCGTGACTGTTTGAGGTTGTGGACAGGTGTCTTTTATACTGATAACGAGTTCACACAGGTGCCATTAATACAGGTAACGAGTGGAGGACCGAGGAGCCTCTTAAAGAAGTTACAGGTCTGTGAAAGCCAGAAATCTTACTTGTTTGTAGGTGACCAAATACTTTTTTTCCACCATAATTTGCAAATAAATTCTTTAAAAATCAGACAATGTGATTTTCTGGATTTTTTTTCCTCATTTTGTCTCTCATAGTTGAGGTATACCTATGATGAAAATTACAGGCCTCTCTGATCTTTTTAAGTGGGAGAACTTACACAATTGGTGGCTGACTAAATACTTTTTTGCCCCACTGTAGGCCATTAACTCATTGTCTGCACCTGTGTCTGGAGTTCATTGTCTGCACCTGTGTCCTGTCCTGGTCTGGCACTATTTAAGGGTTTAGATGTCAACAGTTTAGGGCCGGACCATTGTCTTCTGTGGATTGTCATATCTCTATTGTCTAATGTCGTGTTGTAGTCATAGTCATAGTTATAGTCTGTAGTTATCGTCACCGCTGGAATGTTTGGACCTTTGGATTTACAGAGTTTTTTCCCCTCCTTGGTTTTATCCTTTGGACTCCTGATTGCGTCCTCAAAGTGAGTAGAGTGCTTTTGTTTGTAACTTTGAATTTTTTGTACTTTTAACCTTTTGTGGACTTTGTGTTAACCCCGCTTGTCTCCACAGTTGAGCTACATATTTTGTGTTTTTTCCCATCCGTGTTTTGTCCTTAATAAACCCTTTTAATTTGAGACTGCCACTCTCTTCCTCTCTGCTTTTGAGATCCACACCTACATCCCTTGGTAAAAAACATCTAACAACACCTATTTTGAAGTGTTATAATCTCACATTTAATTTCAGACATTTCAGATTTTCTACATAAAGTATTTATTTTTGCACCAAGTGAGCCTCGAATTCTCTTTGTTGTTTACTCTTCTGTTTACTAATCTAACTGAGAATTCTTGGACTTTGAATTTGAAGTATTTCCATCTCTTACTAAAACTTCCAATAGATTGGTCATTTTTAATTTTCTGTTTTAATTCCTTTGTTTTGACATATCCCTCGTCCTTTATTAATTCAGCATACTCTAATAGTCTTTTTTAAATTTGTTCCCACTGACCTGATTTGTTTAAAGTGAAATTACACAGTGATCCGTTAAAGGGACTATATCATGCTATTTAACAGTTTTCAACGTCTGGGATCAGCACATATATGATAAAACCTTACTGTTTGAGTTATATTCACTTCATTTGTTCTGAAATATAACTTACATTCTCGAGTTATTCTGTGACCAGGAAGTAAAAAACCTCGGTTTACCTAAAACCCCGCCTCCCAAATGTGAGTGCGATTGGTTTGTTTAGAAACACTAAACAAACTCCTGTAACTCTCGCAGCCAAATGCACATTTTCGATGAGAAATTTTTAGAATGAAATACAACGAAATGGAGGTGCTAATTTGTCAGAGGACGCTCAGTGGTGAGGAGCGTCTGGAGGGAAGGACGGTCCACTCCACCATGTGATTTTCTGGATTTTTGTTCCTCATTTTGTCTCTCATAGTTGAGGTATACCTATGATGAAAATTACAGGCCTCTCTGATCTTTTTAAGTGGGAGAACTTACACAATTGGTGGCTGACTAAATACTTTTTCGCCCCACTGTACCTGCTCCACCAAACACGCTCTTTCTTGTTAACTTCCGCAAACAACCAGCCCCTTTTTAATCTCGTCAGGCCGGAAGTCCCGCGACAAAATCTCGCGATAAACCCTGCTATTCTCGCGAGATTTGGCTCAAAAGACAAGTGCAAGAATAACAAAAATAATGATGAACCCAACCCCAAAACAATCGGCTGGCTACATCCTCCCCCACTTAGTTCTTGCACGTCCTGGGCATAGGTCTTAGGGACAATACAAAGGGACAACATCACGTGTAGGAACATGACTAAGGGCTTCTGTGTAAACTTCAGACAAACTATGCAACAAAGTTTGGACAACTGAGATCAACGGATTACCTAGTGTAGAGTATGCAAGGCGCTTAGGTGGTAACCGATCTCGTGCAGAACGTCTAGGTGCAGCTCAACAACAAAATAGGCTCCTCAGAGAGTTGACTTGGTAGCTCTGACTGTCTTGTCCCCTCTATTCTGAACTTTGCTGAAAATCTGATGGGACTGTCAGAAACAACTGAGGACACATCTTCTTCTATTATTTCAGCAGAATCTGTATCAGGTTTCTGGCTACGAGTCATTGGTCGACAAACACGAGATGAAGTAGGGTCTATGGCCTCGCTTGGAAGAAACCCACAGGGCAACGGTAGATCTCTGTGCAGTGTTCTGTTTGGGCCATCAGAATTTTCTGGTTGCACCGTGTATACTGGTTGATCCCCAGCACGCTTGATGACTCTATAAACTCCTGGATCCCATTTATCTGCAAGTTTATTCTTTCCACGGAGGCCTACGTTGCGAACAAGCACTCTGTCTCCAATTTCCAGAGTAGAAGGTGTTATACGGCAGTCGAACCGGCTCTTATTCTTTGCGGCTAACTTGCTTTCATTGTCAGAAGTGAGCCTGTAGCTTTCTTCGAGGTGAGAGCAGAGCTTTTTTACATACTCAGAGTGGGAACTGGGTGGAGCTTCACGAACAGGTAACCCGAAGGCCAAGTCAGCGGGAAGACGAGGTGTCCGACCAAACATAAGTTCATATGGCGTGAACCCCATCACCTCATTTCTTGTGCAATTATATGCATGCACTAAAGACTTCACATGATCTCGTCAGTGGCTTTTCTTTTTGGGTTCTAATGTCCCAAGCATACTGAGAAGGGTGCGATTAAAGCGCTCAACTGGGTTTCCCCGTGGGTGGTACGGAGTTGTAGCTACGGCTTTTCTTAATAACTACAACTTCACAAAGTTCCTTAATGAGTTTTGACTCAAAGTCAGTTCCTTGATCAGAATGTAACCGCTCTGGGATCCCATAATGCACTATAAAATCATTCCAGAGGTACTTAGCTACTGTCTTAGCTTTCTGATTGGGAGTAGGAATGGCAACAGCAAACTTTGTGAAATGATCTGTAAGAACCAAAATGTCTTTGGTATTACTACTGTCAGGCTCTAATGACAGAAAATCCATACACAATAGTTCAAGTGGGCGACTGGTTTTTATAGTTACTAAAGGAGCAGCTTTATCTGGTAGAGATTTACGTCTCACACATCTGTGGCAAGTCTTAATTGTCTGCTCTACATCAACTGCCATTTTGGGCCAAAAGAAACGCTGACGAACAAGATCAAGGGTGCGCTCTATGCCCATATGGCCCATATCATGGTGAAGACTTTTTAAGACAGTGGAACGCAGGTCAGGCGGAAGAACAAGCTGAAAGAGTGATAGATCCCCATCTTGTCTCTTTCGATATAAAAGCCCATCATCCATTATTACTAAGTCCTGTTGATGTTGCAGAGTTTCAAGCATTCATTGATCCAAGTGTGTGGCATTGAGTCGTAGGCTTTCTTGTAGTCAATCCAGGCAGTGCACAGGTTGGTCTTTCGGGATTTGCAGTCTTGGGCAACTGTTCTGTCAACCAGCTTAAACATTTTTTACAAATACATAACTGAAAAGTGGGGTGTGCATAATTATTCAGCCCCCTGAGTCAATACTTTGTACAACCACCTTTTGCTGCAATTCCAGCTGCCAGTCTTTTAGGGTATGTCTCTACCAGCTTTGCACATCTAGAGACTGAAATTCTTCCCCATTCTTCTTTGCAAAACAGCTCCAGTTCAGTCAGATTAGATGGACAGCGTTTGTGAACAGCAGTTTTCGGATCTTGCCACAGATTCTTGATTGGATTTAGATCTGGACTTTGACTGGCCTGTGAGTTTAGGTGGACGGCCTTGTCTTCCGAGTCCTCCTTCCATTTCTGAATAATTGCTTGCACAGTGCTCCGTGGGATGTTCAAGGCTTAGGAAATCTTTTTGTAGCCTAAGCCTGATTTAAATTTTTCAATAACTTTATCCCTGACCTGTCTGGTGTGTTCTTTGGACTTCATGGTGTTGTTGCTTCCAACATTCTCTTAGACAACCTCTGAGGACGTCACAGGGCAGCTATATTTGTACTGACATTAGATTACACACAGGTGCACTCTATTTAGTCATTAGCACTCATCAGGCAAGGTCTATGGGCAACTGACTGCACTCAGACCAAAGGGGACCGAATAATTACGCACACACCACTTTTCAGTTCAATTTTTGGAATCATTCCACTTCTCACGTATACACCACTTTGGATTGGTCTTTTACATGGAATTCCAATAAAACTGATTCATGTTTGTGGCCATAATGTGACAAAATGTGGAAAAGTTCAAGGGGGCCGAAAACTTTTGCAAGCCACAAAACTATTCACAAAACTAAAACTGTCTTTCAGAATTTGAACAGATGAAATTTCGTAACATAAAAACAAATATCGAGGAGGGCCAATGTCATAGGACATACAGTGACCTATCAACTGCTACTCTTTATACTATAGTTTTCCTACCTGCTGAGATACCTCCTGTCAACTGACTATCCTGCAGGAATTTCGAGACTATAGTCTTCATCTTTGCGAGACACCAGTCTGGATCCCTGTGCATGTTTGTAGGATCCAAACATGCTATGGCCCTGACCACTGGTAACTTCAGAGGGCTTTTCTCCTGAAGTTTCTTAACCATGGTAACGAGACCCTGTATACATTCTCTCCTAAAGACGAGCACAGAAAACTCCTTTTCTCTGCTTCCTGGCTTGCTCTGAAGTGCCTGACAAGTAGAACGAAAACTGTAAACATATGGTCGAGATTTATAGTTTTTTTCTTTTCCTTATTTTTATAAAGAAAGGTAAATCTCTCTTTCATTTAACTTGAAAGCGTTATATATATTATAAGAATATTATACTGTAAATTATATTGTACTATATGTGTGATTGTTAGGTATATAGCCAGACACATTAGGCTGAGCGTCAGCGAGGCGTCAGCGTGTTTGTACACTACACAGACACCATGTGCAAATCACACATCCCAGTCATAGTTGGGCACAGACCTCGACGCACTCTCTATAGACAACGTAATCCGCACTGCCTCATCCAGCCCATGGCGTGTCGGGCTGCCACTGCCTCCGTTACCCTCGGCCTCTGGAACTGTCAGTCCGCAGTTAACAAAACAGAGTTCATCAGTTCTCTGCCGCACCTCTCCGATATACAGGTCCTAGCCCTGACCGAGACCTGGATTCGTCCTGACAACACAGCAACACCGGCTGCCCTCTCTTCTAATGCAGAATTCACACACACTCCTCATCCTTCTGGGCGAGGAGGCGGTACAGGCATCCTGATTTCCAAAATGTGGAAATTTTCCTCCTTGCTAACCACTACTACCTGCTCCTCATTCGAATTTCATGCACTACGAATCTCTAAGCCCGTCGCTGCCTATGTTTTGGTTATTTACCGCCCTCCGGGAGGCAACATGGAGCAATTTATGGATGAACTGGACACAATCCTATCCGACATTCCAGATGATAACTCCCCTTTAATTGTTATGGGCGACATGAACATTCATATTGATAAAACACAAGCTCATAACTTTCTGGCCCTGGTCCACTCCTTCAATCTCAATCTGGTCCAGACTCCCCCAACACACAGAGCTGGCAACACACTGGACCTGGTACTGACCAGAAACTGCACTGCAGGTAACGTGCAAGTCACACCGCTGCACCTCTCAGACCACTTCCTGATTAAATTCAGCATCTCCATCCCTTACGTACCTAACGCAAAAGTAAAGACTGTCTCCTACCGCAGAAACCTTCAATCTCTCACTCCCTCGCAGCTATCGGAGCATGTCTGCTCCTCCCTCCCTTCCTACTCGGTGCTCTCAACTCTGCCTGTAAAT
>SSNP01000470.1:32048-65106 GCA_006937955.1 Pachypanchax playfairii
AGTTAGAAGGAGTTGATTCATTAGTACTAACATGATCCTCCTGCTGCAGGTTTCTGTAAGACAAAATAGATCAATATGATGATCAATTATCAGATCATTAACTAACAGAGATTTAGATGAAAGAGATCTAACATTCAGTAAACCACATCTAATGGTTTTATTTACAGGTTTTATATTAGTAACTGTATTTATTTTAATCAGATTTTTATTATTTATTTTTCTAGAACAAAATATTTGTTTATTTAATTTGAACCGTGGTTGAGCAGACACCGTCTCTATAGGAAAGTGGGAGGGTAACGACAGAGAAGCTGCAGAGAGGTGTGTAAGACTACAACTCTGCTTCCTGGACTGGACCCTGGATTGTCACGGTTTTGGAAAAGTAATAAATTCAGCCATATTTCTAGAAAGGAGAGCTGCACCATCCAAAGTAGGATGGATGCCGTCTCTCCGAATCAGTCCAGGTTTTCCCCAAAACGTCTGCCAATTATCGATAAAGCCCACGTTGTTATCGGGACACCACCTAGACAACCAGCGACGAAATGAAGACATACGACTAAACATGTCATCGTTTCTCAGATTAGGGAGGGGACCAGAGAAGATTACGGAGTCCGACATTGTTTTTGCAAAGTTACACACCGAAGCAACATTAATCTTAGTGACCTCCGATTGGCGTAACCGGGTGTCGTTACTGCCGACGTGAATAACAATCTTACTGTATTTACGCTTATCCTTAGCCAGCAGTTTCAGGTAGCCTTCTATGTCGCCCGCTCTGGCCCCCGGAAGGCATTTGACTATGGTCGCTGGTGTCTCTAATGCCACGTTTCGGACTATGGAGCTGCCAATAACCAGAGTCTGTTTCTCAGCGGGTGTGTCGCTGAGTGGGGAAAAACGGTTTGAAACGTGGACGGGGCGATGGTGAACCGGGGGCTGCTTAGGACTATGCTTCCTTCTGACCGTCACCCAGCCGGCCTGGGCTCCCGGCTGCTCGGGATTTGCCGGAGGACGGCTAAGGGGAGCTAGTCTCAGTGGCTCCGTGCTCGCTAAAGGAACCTGACTAACTGCTGGAGTCTCAAAAGCACGGAGCCGCGATTCCAAAACAGACAGCCTCGCCTCCAAAGCTACAAATAAACTACATTTGTTACACGTATCATTATCAGTAAAGGATGCAGAGGAATAACTAAACATCTGACACACAGAACAGGTCAAGGCAGGAGACGGTGAAAGAGAAGCCATGCTAAGCTAAGCTAGGCTAGCTAACGAACAGTATTATAAAAATAAAAGCTAAGAGAAGTTTAAACCAAAGATTCCCTTAAGACAGGAGTGCAGAACAGCTAAGAGAGTAGTGCTTATGAACCACTAAGGCAAAAAATGACAGTAAATCAGTGGAAATCCGAAAAAATGCCAATAGAACAGACAAAACAGCAATCAAACAGTGCAACCGAGTCAAACAGGAAGTGACACAATACGTCTTACCGCAAGATCCGAGAACCTCTCCCTCAGGAGCTCTTTCTTCACAAACTGCCTTAGAAGACTCTGAGGATTTTAAAAGCAATTAGTGGCAAAACTCTTAACATCTATTAATCATATTCAGTTGAATAAGGCCTTACTGTAACAGTTACCTTTAGGAGCTCACTAAGATCTTTGGCCAAGAAGGGCAAAACTGGTTCATCGGTCTGATATTTGGTCAGGAAGAGGTTGAAGGTCCTGGATATTGCCAAGAAGAACTGAAGTTTAGCAATGATGAGGGGATCCGCTTGTGCTGCCGCGATAATGTCAAAAGAGGCAGTGCCTGGGTGTGGGAGCGTCTTCTGCTTGACAGCGTCCATGTACTGCATAATGAAATCAAATTTCATTCATAGTTTGCAGAATCTTCCAGGAGGGAACGCAATAGCAAATTTTGGAGAACTGTAAACATTTTGCCCTGACTATCAAGCAAGCTCCTGGAAAAAATTCAACTATATTTGCTACATAAAACTTGTATGAAACACACGTACATAGAAAAATAGTGCTTTATGGTTATACAGAGTAGGTAACAGTAAACAAACATAATACCTTCAAAATCATTGGCCAAATTTGAACTGCCCTCTCTGCCACAGGGAGATTTTCAACCCATCTGTGGCCACAGAATGGGAGTGGAAAGCATGTGGATCCAGTCAATGCAGTGAAGTCTTCCCTTCTGGCAGGAACATTGTGGAAGAGGAAGTGGAGTGCCCAAAGGAGCTTGTCCATCTGCCACATGTTAAAGCCTGTCTTCACTGCATTGTGGACAGTGTGAAGTCCACAACTTCCAACCTTGACCAGTTGAGCTGCATATAACTCTGCATGCTCTTTCTGGAAAATGTCTCCGAGCTTCAAATTGACATTAGGATCATCCATAGTGATGGAGACAAGCTGCCTCATATTCAGTTTTGCAACACATTCCTGTGAATTGGCACAGCAATACGTTTAATGATGGCAGTATTCCCTAAATGTTTATTCTTGAGATAAACCAACTCTATCACACACAAAAATAAATGAAATACTGGTAAACGAGCATGTGCTTACTTTAATGTGATGTAACAGGTTCTCAGCTGTTCCGTGTCCCAGGAATTGAGAGCCCAGATATCTTGACTGGACAGAATCATCCTCCCAAAAATGAATGTGGACGTCAAGTTGCTTCTTCTTAGTTGAGTGGTTGAGAGACTCGTCAAACATCAACACAAATGGTCCAGCTTTGTTGATGCTGTCGACGAGCTGCTGCCTAAAATAAGGTGCAAGTCTGAATCTCATGATGTAACCAGTTTTGTCCTTACCACAAGTGAAAGTCTTAGCGATGTCTGAATCCGGAAACATTGACTTAAAAATGTCAGAAATCCCTTTGTTTGAATTCAGTGAGTGGTGATTCACCACAGTGTTAAAACACCAGATAACCTCCACGCGCAGCATCGGTGTGCCGCCCATAGACACCTTAATGTCGGCAGAGAACAAGACAGGGGTCGCTGTCGTAGCTGTGCTAACGAATTCAGCTGTTGTACTTGGAGGTAGAGTCACTGGAGCACAGAAACGGCCGATGGACAGCTGCTGCTCTGCGGCTAGCGGCAGTCTTGTAACCAGCCCCGTTCATATGGGCCTTGATAGCATTGACACCCATCGACACAACGCTAATCTTTTTTTTGCAGTACGAGCAGTAAGTCTCTTGGTTGTTTTCTGCAACAGGCTTCAGCCATTGCTTGAAATCCAGCATTTCCAACCAGGAACCCAAAAACTTACATTTACCCATTTTTTCCCGTTGTAGTTATGTTTCGCACCAGGTGAGCGTTAACTGACGCCAGACGTGCAACGTCACATGTACGTGCGCGACTCTCTAGGAGGCTGAGCACTCCAGGATATCTTTGTTTTATTCGTCATGAGACAAAAAAAACAAATGAATTCAGGGACACTTTTGTATGTCTATCAATTTAGACAGAGCTTGAATACCCACAAAATTTAAGACTTTATGAAATCGCGATTAAGACTTTTTAATACTTTTTAAGGGCCTTATTTTTCCAACAACTGATTTATCAACTTTTAATACTTTTTAAGACCCCGCGGACACCCTGAGTTCAAAATAAGATCTTTTTGAGATCTATTTTGAGACTACTTGTTCCTCTGACCTTCTCATTCATGTGTCCAAATTTTTGGTCTGTACTGTACATTTTAAAAAATCAACAAATTATGAGATGCAGCAAAATGTGATAAACTTAAGCGTATCTCATGGCTCCTGACTAGTGAAATCATTTGGCACGAAACTGCAGACACGGGGGTCACATGACTTAGAAGAGCCTGAATTTTGAGGGGTTTGTACGTTTTTCGATCGGTAATTTGTTGATGGTCCCTAAGCGAGATGCCATACACAGACGTGAACTATTCGTAACCTGCTGCCAGCACCGACTGAATCAGAGTAATAAGATGCGGCTGAACATCTGTCAAATATATCCAACTTTAAACTAACGTGACCGCGGATACATCCGGTTCTACGTTTACTGTGAGGCGCCATATTTCATCCACATGACAAGGCTGCGAACGAACGGGAGGAAGAGGAGCAGCTCTCCAATGGCGAGGGCGCTCCAGACGCTGTGTTCGCTTTAACAATTTTTTGTGTGATTATCGTATAACTGACAAGTTGTCGGGTTAAATATCGAGGGGTAGAGAGGTCAGTTGCAGCGGGTTTTTTGAGGCAACTCGTCCAGCAGATATGACCTCCATGAGTCAGAGAAGTTCGGGCCTCGTGCAACGGCGGACTGAAGCATCGCGCTACGCCGCGGACCGTAAGCTGGGCCCGGAGGAGCACGAGCCCCAGCGGGAAGATGAGGGAGATGGTGACGATACTGGAGACTCCAAGGAAACACGCCTCACCTTAATGGAAGAAGTGTTGTTATTGGGACTGAAGGACCGAGAGGTAATGGCAGATAGAAAACGGTGGTATCAGAGCCAACATGACCGTTACCGGGACTTCCCCGGTTCAAACTAGCTAAAGATAACGTTAGCTTCATCGTTGGCTCAGTGCTGAGTAAAAACAATCCGGGCCTTGTTCTCCAATTCACATTTAAACCGTGAGGAACGACTTGATTCTGTTTGTCGCTGACGCTAAATTAACTAATGGATTTGGTAAAGTTGAACATTTAATAACAGATTTACACATTATCTAACAGTAAAAAATCAGGCGCTGTTAAAACTCACTGTTAAACTCGACGTTGAAACTCACTGTTAAACTCGTTTTTAAAACTCACTGGTAGGTTGTTAAAGAGGCCGTTTCAAACAAATGTCATGACTTTATGGTTATATTTTAAGTATTACAATGTATTATGAAACATTTTCTATCTAAAAAATGTTAGGAAACACTGACTACGTTTACATGCAGCCAATATTTGGGTTATGACAGGGTTAAGGTCAGTATCCAGGTTTCTGAAATGTTCAGAATAACCCGTTTACATGCATTAGTACACGAAACTTGCAATAACCCGATTTAAACGCGGAGGTTGGGGTAGTGTCATGATGTACGGACTACTTTAAGACGCAATATGCGTCATTTCCAATTCTTCTTCCTGTATGACCAAGATTCCTTGCGAATAGAGCGTGCGCATTTTGATGGGGTTATGCCAACACGCGTTTACATGACTAAATGTTTGGGTTAGAAAAGGGTTACCCCAGGGGTAAAATCTGTGTTTTTAAAAACTCGGTTATGAGCATATTCAGGTTTTTGCCAGTGTTTACATGGCTGTGCGGAACCGAGTTATTGTGAATATTCGGGTTTTAAAAGGGTTATTGGCTGCATGTAAACGCACTCACTAATTAACAGACCTTTCAATCCATCTGCCTGATGATGAGTCATCCGGTTTTGGGCTGCAACTCATTAATATTCATTATGCAAATTTGGTGGGTTTTGATTGGTTAACAAACTAGCCTATGAGAGCACGGCTTCCTGTTTCCTGCCCTGCTGCGCATGGCAACGGCTCACGTAGTCTCTTCCTGTTTGATACTTGTTTATGCTACAGCTTTTAACCTAGGCTAACCTAGGTGTGGTTTCAACTGCGGGAGCTGATGAATACTACAATACTAATACAAAGGAGTTGTGATGAAACAAGTACCCGTTATTCGAACTGAGGAGAACTTGGGTTTTATCACCACCTGTGTAGTATGAGAGATAAAAACTGAAAGAGAAGTTGTTGACCTGTTTTCACACCCACTATGAAGGTAAGAACACATATAGAGCTAAAATATTCAACAGAAACCTGAAAGGAGTCTTTAAAACTCACTGTTAAAACCTGCTGTTAAATCTATTAAAACTCTCTGTTAAATTCGCTGTTAAAGAGGTCTGTTAAGGGGGGGCTACAATGCATACGCACTATTCGAAAAACGACAAACGGCCACTGAGCTTCTCATTCGGGTCAAAATTGTCTTTACCACCTTTAAGCTACAGTTTTGAAACTTGTCTAAATGTATACTCGCTAAAAAACATGTTCAGCTTCATATTAGACATTACTCTGTGCCACTTCGATGGCTTTACAATAGACTAAATAACTTCAGTAATTTGGGTCGCAGCCGTAAGTGGTGTTCTGGTGATTTGTGCTGCCCTGATGAAAAGTGCCTCCATAGTACAAATTAACAACTTATTTCGTAATGAGACGTCATTAGAAGTTTATACAGTATTCTTGTTTATGATGAGTGTGTCCTGTCAAATATTTAAACATATTTTTATGATCCTTTCCTGATATTTTCTATATAAAAGCCCTCTGGGTCCTTATCAGCCATTGTTGGGTCCTTCTCCTCTGGGTGTGTCCAAACATTTGCCTGTCGCTCTGACAATGCAAAGAAAGTAAAAATAACAAATTTAGTGTTTCTATCCTGGGAGAATTTATTTGATAAGTAAAATGTATTTATTGAAAAATATAGAAACAAAAAAAAAAGATAAATCTGTTTATTGAAGTCAAGACTGCAGAATGGCACATGTGCAGAAAGAATTGGAAGCACATCTCAACAGGTAGCATGTTTCTGCAGAACACTAGTTCCAGCAAGGCCTGTCTGAGACACGGCTGCAGAAAAGTTACTTAGTACTGCTTTAAACTCGTTTTTAAATATCACCGGTAAAACTTGCTGTTAAATTCGTTAAAACTCACTGTTAAAACCTGCTGTTAAACTCATTGGCTACGTTTGCATGCGCCAAATTTCCCCAATCTGATTAAAATCTTGGTCGATCTGAATTCCCAAATCCCTGTTTACATGAACACTAACTGAAATGATCTGATCATGTCATGAGTACACATGCACCAAGCACTCAATCAGGTTAAATGAGTTGAGCATGCGCACAGCGAGTTGTCTTTCCGGGGGAAGAAAAAAAAGTAAACAAACTCAGTCCTTTCTGCACGTCTTTCCCGCCCCATCATGTGCTCGATCTGACTCATGTTTTCCCCAATATGGACCTTCTGCAGGTGATTACCTTTATGTTTGGGTTTTTACTGGTCGCATTAACCAAGCTAGAGGCTGAATACATATTACTACTGCTCCTCCACCACAGGAGAGGAGAGCAGGATGACAGGATGACTGCACCAGCAGACCACTTCTGTTTACCTCCCGCTATGTTTTCTACTTGGGTCTGCGAAAGCAGAAAGACGTCACGCTGAAGTTGTACGCATGCGCAGTGGGCTTTTATCACCCTTTCTTTCCTAATGGGTGTATACATGCACGTCTATCTGAATGAAGATCGGACAAAACCACCCCTCTCGATCGGAAGTAAATTTCATTCTGATCAGGCTGCATCGGATCAAAACATTCTGATTGACATGTTTACATGACGTCTTTTTGTTCCTGATTGGGCGTTTATTCTGATTAAATGTGCCCATGTAAACGTAGCTATTGGCTGCTAATGAAACAACTGGCTGAATGTGAGGACTTTCTTTTTTTGGAAATGAGTCCACACCATAAATCATGATTATATGAAACAGATACATTCTGATGTGACAATTTAAATTAAAGCCAACCACAGGGTTAGTTTACAAATGTGTCGTGTTGCAAAGAAAAATGTGCCATCCTGTCATTAGGTGTATTCTAGCTTTGCTGATGGTCATCACAGGTCAGGAAATGAAGGATTCTCCATTTGGACTGATGTGAAATGTGACTGCCTCAGATCAGAGTCCTTCAAATGGCAGCTAAGTACTCTACCCGTATCAAAACAAAGCCTTTTTTCTGTCACAAGGATTACATTGAATTCACTGGTGATTTATTGTTTTGGCACATCCCACCTGTATTTTTGTTGTTCTCTGTATGCTCATTTTAGAAATTAAGTAAAAGACAGCTGGACTTCTGTTTGTCTGTTGAGGATGTTTCATCCAAAAGGGTACTTTGGTTTTGATGTTCACTCGTAGGAGATAGGTCCTGAAAATTTATCCAAAATCCATCCAGAAATTTTTGCTTTATCTTGTTAACAGTCAGACAGATAAACAAACCCTGATAAAAACATAACTTCCTTGGGGGTAACAACTAGTGATGGGAAGTCCGGCTCTTTTGGATCGGCTCATTGAAAAGAGCCGGCTCTTTTGGTTCCAAATAATTTTGTTGTTTATTCAATTTATTTGCAACAATATAAAATTATCACAAAACAAATTACTAATGTAAATGTGTAATATATAAATATGCTTTTGTTTATTCATTCCACATGGTAAATGGCGTGTAATAGCACTTTACTCAGGTCCTACGACCCCCAAAGCGCTTCACACTACCGTTTTTTTGTCATTCACACACACACGTTTGGTGATGATGAACTACACACGTTTGTAGCCACAGCTGTCCTGGGACACACACTGACAGAGGCGAGGTTGCCAGACACTGGCGCCGCCGGACCCTCCGGCCGCCACCAAACAGGCAAGGTGGGTTAAGTGCTTGCCCAAGGACACAACGGCCAGGCAATATCTGAGCAGGTCAGAGCAAGGAATCGAACCAGCGACCTTCCAGTTACCAGACGACCTGCTCTACCGCCTGAGCCACGCCGCTTTTTTATTAAACTATTCATTTAATACCAAAAAACGTTAGTGGAGCGCCCTCTTCAGGTTTAATAACGTGACACTGCACTTATTTTTTTAAATTCATTTGTTTTTATGGCTTATAGTATTATTGTTTCAAGTTTATTTCAAGTTTATTTATTTATAAAGCGCCAGTTCATGACAAAGTCATTTCAAGGCACTTCACAGAAAAATCAACCAATTAATAATAAAACATTTTCTGTCTAAGGAACCAGCTGACTGGGTTGAATTGTTATTTCAGCACAATCCTCCATCCTGAGCAGCACGATTGGCGACAGTGGAAAGGAACAACTCCCTTTTAACAGGAAGAAACCTCTAGCAGAACCAGAACCAGAACCCGGCTCAGGATGGGCGGCCTTCTGCCTTAGCCGACTGGGGTCTGAGCTGACAGGAAAGAGACACAGACAAACACAGATGTATTTAGGCCAGTCGTCATGTCTATAGAAAGATAAACAGAGAAACAGTTAATGGCAGCAGTAACAATCAAAAGCAATAACAATTTGATGACTCTAGTGGGAATATTTCATTGTTTGTTTATGTGAGATACACCCTCCTCAGAGGCAGCCAGAGTAAAGAAAGACAGCAGAGTGAAGACATGTGGACAGTATGTCCTCCAGCAGTCTAAACCTATAGCAGCATAACTAAAGGGAAAGCTCAGGAGAACCCAAGCTAACCCTGACTATAGGATTGTATAAAAAGGAAAGTTTTAAGTCTATTCTTAAAACTACACAAGGTGTCTGCCTCACGGATAAAAAGTGGAAGCTGGTTCCACAGGAGAGGAGCCTGATAACTAAAAGCTCTTCCTCCCATTCTACTTTTAGAACCTCTAGGAACTACAAGCAGACCTGCAGTCTGAGAGCGAAGTGTTCTGTTAGGAACATATGGAACAATAAGATCTTTAATATAAGCTGGAGCTTGGTCCTTCAAGGCCTTATACGTCAAAAGTAAAACCTTAAACTTTATTCTAGACCTTACAGGGAGCCAATGAAGCGATGCTAAAACAGGAGAAGTATGATCTCTCCTTCTAACTCGCACAGCTCAGCTTCTGACTCCCAGTTGCAGGAGAGGAGAGCTGTGCAGCCGGTCTGAGCAGCTTGGATGTTTAATTTTCAATAAATATTGGCAGCAACGGTGTGTGAAGAGAAAAAAAGGAAGAGAGAAAAAAACCACGGGTCCCGTCGTTCACTTCAAAGAACCAATTCTTAGAGCTGTTACGTTCACGAACTGTTTTGTTTGTGTAATTATGACACAATTCTTCAGCGTTCTTTCAATGAGCCATAAACTTTATTGCCCTCGTCTTCCTCGTTACATTCTTCTTCTTCCTCTTATAACCAGAACATGCAACCATAAAACCATGCCAAACCTGTGCTGACCCCTAGCGGTAGACTGTGGAATTTACCTAATCATTACATCCCCCTTTGAAACATTACCACCATGAGCACAAACAGAAATAACCGATGCCAGTGGCTACCCATTAGGTCTTAAAGGGACATAAGGCAAGATTTGTGAAAAACTACACATGCATTTCCAGTTTATTCAATGCTAATGGGTCATGAAGCATTAAAAACCCAAAATAACGAGGCCATCCGCATATATGTCTGTTGCCTTGGAAACGCTGTGTGCTACATAATGCGCTGCAGTCCTTTCCTCCCCATCCTGTTCAGCTTTCCTCCTCCCGCTCCATCGCACAATCTCCTCCGCAACACAGGGCCTTGGGATGCAGGTTCTCTTCGCCCTGGTGGCAGACTGCGTCCCAATTTTAACCCACAGCTTCGACACTCTCTCTATATACACTTTCACATTACACACACGTAGGACTCTTGAGGATGGGCTGGACCCCAGCCCTCTGTTTTAAATGCACTCTAGAACATCTAACACTATCAACTCATCTGAGCGGGAGGAGTGAGGCTCAGGGTCTTTTCACATCCCTGTTCTCTGCCTGCCGTCGGAGGACGGGGGAGGACCTGGCCATCTAGTCAGGGTCAGGAGTGGGTAGTGGTGGTCTGTGGCTTTGGCGTTCCTGGTGGTCTGCATTGCTCTGTCTCAGAGGGGAAGGGATCAACTCCTGGGTCTGGGATTAGTTGCCACCTTGGGGGTACTGGTACCTAGATGCGGGAGTGTAGAGTGTGTAAGGAGAGTGTAAGTGTGTCTGTGGCGTCTATTTTGGTTTCTGTTCACGTTGGTGTGTATGGTAGAGTTCTGTATGTGTGCACGAGGGTGGGAAGGTATGCTTGTATATGTGTATGACTGTTTGTGTATGTATGTCTGTCTGTGTCAGGGTGGATCTCGGACTCCCCCTCGGTCTAGTAATATCTTATACCCCTTTATGAGGGCCTATCTCCCCCCACCAAGCCCCCCCCTTTGGTTTCTCCTGTGATGGCCTGCCTAGGCTCTGCCGCTCCAGGGTTAGGGCCTGGATCCCTTGGGCTTGGGTCAGCCCTGTGGTCTGCTTTGAGGTCTGGGGGCCAGGGCTTTCCACACCCACTGTCAAACAATTTTATGGAGAAACCTTATGGTCACAGGTGCGTCCATGCACACAGGTGTGCACACAGATATTCATAGACCCTCACTGACTTGGGCTGCAGTTGCCACTGGGGATGTTGTTTGTTAAGCAGTGTCATTATTTGTTTGTGTCCACAATGACATTATCAGTGTTTAAATATAGATGTTGGTCGAATGCTGTGGTGTCTCGGCTCTTGTTTTTGTCTCTCAGCAGGTGTTGAAGCAGATTTCTTTCTCTCCCACCTTCTCTTCTACCTTTTATCTTTTTTTCCTCTCCTTTCTTTTTTTCCCCCTCTAATTTCCTCTCTCCTTTGCCATGTCTGCTAACTCAAAAAGTTGTAATAAACAAAATAACATCTAAATAAAATCATAATAAATAAAGGTAACAAGCTGAACATTGCAGTGATTGCTGCATGCTCGGCTTGTGAGAACAAATCTGTCAGACATTTCTATGTATCCGGACATCAATTCCGAGTGCTTTATTGCCAGACAGGACATGGGGGGGAAAAAAAATTCTGATGCTAGACACCGTTGGACATTATCTCTCTTATACCACGGTAACTTACAAAAGAAATAAATATTAGATCAGTTATTAATATGTTAATGTTGTTTATTGCCGGTAAAATCGTACATTTCTAAGACGCGTTAGAGCCCTGCCTGAAGGCCCGTGGGCCTGGCTTCGAGCCCCTCGGGGGCGGACACGGGCCGGACTCTAGCTTTTTTTTATCCTGCAAATTAAAGTGATCTGTTGTGTTCATTGTTTATCCAACTTAAATGGCGACATTTGAATGCAACACCCTCTCTTCCTTCCCCACTCCCTCTCTCGCTGGCCACGCTCTCTCACACCCCAAACGCCAGCGACTGACTGTGGAGTTACCACTCCAGGCACGTCTGGCCCACTTGGTGCTGAATGCCCCAGCCAGCAGCAGCGAGCGCGCGCGCGCGTTTAGTGCAGCTGGATGGGTCATTGAGGATAAGAGGACTGGACTTGCCCCCGACACTGTTGATGCTGTTCTGTTTCTGCATGATGCCAAGAAGTAGGCTTAAAGATGTTTTTTATGTCAAAATAAGGTCAATTGTTACTGCGTTGTTTGATCATGCACAAAAAAAGGGGGGCGGGCCGGGCCAGGTTTGGGCTCGTTACATCTGAAAACCTATTGGGCCGGGCTCGGGCCAGGGCTGGGCTCAGAATAAAGGCCCCAGCAGGGCTCTAAGAAGCGTGGCTGAGCGGATTATTTAATATCGCTGGTTGTGACGCGTTGCCATAGTAACAGGCCTAAAGACCAGCTGTTATCATAAATGAACGTTGAAATAACAATGTTAACGTATGTTCTGAGTTTCTGTTGTCATAGTTTTTCAAGACTAAGACGCTCAACTGTCACAATGATAGTTTGCTGATGGCGGCCCAGTCTATTTTTAGTAACAGTGCGGTAAAGTGGAAAAAAAAAACAGGCTGCTGTCCTGGTTTTCTTTTTCTTATTGAGAGACATTCTTTAAAGTAACAAATACAGTGGGGTAAAAAAGTATTTAGTCAGCCACCAATTGTGTAAGTTCTCCCACTTAAAAAGATCAGAGAGGCCTGTAATTTTCATCATAGGTATACCTCAACTATGAGAGACAAAATGAGGAAAAAAAATCCAGAAAATCACATTGTCTGATTTTTAAAGAATTTATTTGCAAATTATGGTGGAAAATAAGTATTTGGTCAATAACAAAAGTTAATCTCAATACTTTGTTATATAGCCTTTGTTGGCAATGACAGAGGTCAAACGTTTTCTGTAAGTCTTCACAAGGTTTTCACACACTGTTGCTGGTATTTTGGCCCATTCCTCCATGCAGATCTCCTCTAGAGCAGTGATGTTTTGGGGCTGACGCTGGGCAACACGGACTTTCAACTCCCTCCAGAGATTTTCTATGGGGTTGAGATCTGGAGACTGGCTAGGCCACTCCAGGACCTTGAAATGCTTCTTACGAAGCCACTCCTTCGTTGCCCGGGCGGTGTGTTTGGGATCATTGTCATGCTGAAAGACCCAGCCACGTCTCATTTTCAATGCCCTTGCTGATGGAAGGAGGTTTTCACTCAAAATCTTACGATACATGGCCCCATTCATTCTTTCCTTTACACGGATCAGTCGTCCTGGTCCCCTTGCAGAAAAACAGCCCCAAAGCATGATGTTTCCACCCCCATGCTTTACAGTAGGTATGGTGTTCTTTGGATCCAACTCAGCATTCTTTCCCCTCCAAACACGACAAGTTGAGTTTCTACCAAAAAGTTCTATTTTGGTTTCATCTGACCATATGATGTTCTCCCAATCCTCTTCTGGATCATCCAAATGCTCTCTAGCAAACCGCAGACGGGCCTGGACGTGTCCTGGCTTCAGCAGGGGGACACGTCTGGCACTGCAGGATTTGAGTCCCTGGCGGCGTAGTGTGTTACTGATGGTAGCCTTTGTTACTTTGGTCCCAGCTCTCTGCAGGTCATTCACTAGGTCCCTCCGTGTGGTTCTGGGATTTTTGCTCACCGTTCTTGTGATCATTTTGACCCCACGGGGTGAGATCTTGCGTGGAGCCCCAGATCGAGGGAGATTATCAGTGGTCTTGTATGTCTTCCATTTTCTAATAATTGCTCCCACAGTTGATTTCTTCACACCAAGCTGCTTACCTATTGCAGATTCAGTCTTCCCAGCCTGGTGAAGGTCTACAATTTTGTTTCTGGTGTCCTTTGACAGCTCTTTGGTCTTGGCCATAGTGGAGTTTGGAGCGTGACTGTTTGAGGTTGTGGACAGGTGTCTTTTATACTGATAACGAGTTCACACAGGTGCCATTAATACAGGTAACGAGTGGAGGACCAAGGAGCCTCTTAAAGAAGTTACAGGTCTGTGAAAGCCAGAAATCTTACTTGTTTGTAGGTGACCAAATACTTATTTTCCACCATAATTTGCAAATAAATTCTTTAAAAATCAGACAATGTGATTTTCTGGATTTTTTTTCCTCATTTTGTCTCTCATAGTTGAGGTATACCTATGATGAAAATTACAGGCCTCTCTGATCTTTTTAAGTGGGAGAACTTACACAATTGGTGGCTGACTAAATACTTTTTTGCCCCACTGTACGTTAAGTTACACATTTCACGAAAAGTAATTAGAGTACTCCCAACACTAGCACCACGCACATGCACTTTGAAAACAGCAAAAACATGGACATGTTTGTGTTATTCAGGGGGAGTCGACGCACCACACTTGAGTGTAACTATTTTTGTAAAGTTTTCGCGCTTTAGCCAAGACTAAGACTTCTGGGATTTCTGGTGTTGCAACAAATTAAAACGAATGCCTGATTTAGCATTTTAGGTTAAAAAAGCTCATGTAAAAATCCATCTTTGTGGTTTTTATATTTCTTAAATATTACGTTTTTACTTTTGGCTTTCAAAAACTGAAAGACCAAAAAACTACATGGTTTATTAGTTTTTCTGATTTTATTTTGAAATTGAAAAACCAAAGAACTGAAACAAAAGTTTGATTTTGTTTTCGTGATGTAGGGCTACACCTCCTTCTGGAATGACTGCATCTCATCAGGGTTGCGAGGGTGCATGCTGATTGAATTAGCCCTCCGAGGACGCCTTCAGTTGGAAGCTGGTGGCATGAGGAGGAAAGGTCTCCTATCCAGGAAGGTAAAACTGTTGTTTTTGTTGTGGAAATCAGTATTTGAAGTTCTCATCATTTTGAACTTTGCAGTTTGGGTAGTGCATACTTTTTGGGATGTTGCGTACATGTAAATTAATTTTTGTAATATTATCCTGTTATTTCCAAAAAGAGTCTTTGACTTAAGCACACTTAAAAACCCTCTGAATACACAATCAACGGAAGTGGATTGGACAGTGAAAGTTAATGTGATGTGCTTTGGGCCAGAGTTTGTTTTTATAAGGACCACCAGCACAAATTGTTTTAGCAGTGCCCTCATTTTTAAAATAAGAACATCATACATTATTTTGGAGCAGCTACAATCAGAAAAATCCTCTGATAATTGTGTTTCTTTGTTCTGGATGAAATCCACAGGTGATTTGTAAGTCAGATGCTCCTACAGGTGACGTGCTTTTAGATGAAGCTTTAAAGCACATCAAAGACACCCAACCACCTGAGACTGTGCAGAGCTGGATTGAACTGCTGAGTGGTGAGTTCACCTCAATTCATCCTTCCATAGCACAACGCTTTTTGGCCTTTTTTTTTTTTGACATCACTACCAGGGCTAGGCAAAAAGTCAAGTATTGATTTATAGAGCACTATAACATACAGCATGGCAGCTGACCAAAGTGCTGTACAGGAAATCAAGTGAAATGGAAAATACAACAATAAACTAGAAAAGCACTCAGAGAGCGCAGAGCTCCGCCAAGTGGACACGTATTATGTCCATATCTTTAAAAAAATTCCTGGATCCAGACGGTAACCCCCAAAATCTAATCAATTCTTCCATGGGTCATTTCCGACCTTTCCTGAAAATTTCATCAAAATCCATCAAGGTACTTGTTGCAGAAGTGGAACAGAACCAACAATTGCTGTTTCGTTCTCTCAGCTCGGTAGAAACCAATAAAAGAAAAATTACCACTTTGGAGAGTGGCAGATGCGATTAATGCACTTGGAACAGAGGAGAGATCCCCTTCAGAAATAAAAAAGAAAGGTTTCCATATAAAAATACACACAAAACATGTAACAGAGCACAGAAGGTTCAGAACCGCTACGGGGGGTGGACAGAATACCACAGAGATGTCTGCTTTTGACAGACGTGTTTCCAGCGTAATTGGAGCTGTTACTCTGACTGGTGTTACTGTACACGGGGACAGTGAAAACGTATCTTAACCAACAGAACATGCAGGACCATCCAGTGTCCACAATGAAGATAAGTCAACCTTTTTTTTTATTATTTAAAGTGAAACACATCCTTCTTAACCAGATAAAACAAGGAGACACTTTTTTTTTTTTTTTTTTTTAATAATCGGTGTGCTCCTTATACACTCACCTAAAGGATTATTAGGAACACCTGTTCAATTTCTCCTTAATGCAATTATCTAATCAACCAATCACATGGCAGTTGCTTGAATACCAGACGGGCCGGTCTGAGTGTTTCACAATCTGCTCAGTTACTGGGATTTTCACACACAACCATTTCTAGTGTTTACAAAGAATGGTGTGAAAAGGGAAAAACATCCAGTATGCAGCAGTCCTGTGGGTGAAAATGCCTTGTTGATGCTAGAGGTCAGAGGAGAATGGGCCGACTGATTCAAGCTGATAGAAGAGCAACTTTGACTGAAATAACCTCATTACAACCGAGGAATGCAGCAAAGCATTTGTGAAGCTACAACACACACAACCTTGAGGTGGATGGTCTACAACAGCAGAAGACCCCACCAGGTACCACTCATCTCCACTACAAATAGGAAAAAGAGGCAATGGTTCTTGGGGTTCTCCGTTTGCAGTGGTTCAGGGATCCCTCCGTATGCTGTGGGTCCTGGGTTCCTCCGTGTGAAGTGGTTCCTGGGTTCCTGCATGTGCAATGGTTCCCGGGGTTTCTCCGTGTGCAGTGGTTCCTGGGGTTCTCCGTGTGCAGTGGTTCCTGGATCCCTCCGTATGCTGTGGGTCCTGGGTTCCATCTTATGCTGTCGGTTCTGGGTTCCTTTTGGTACTTGAAAATGCCTGCCCTCATTTGGTGAGAGTATGCAGGCTGATCCTGGAGGATGAGGATTTGGTATCACTGACACCTTGGAACAGGGCAGATAGTACGACCTGTGATCACGTGTATTATCCTATCTACATAAAAATAGAATAGAAATTTCTTACCTTTTGCACAGGCAACAGACAGTCCAGGTACATAGGCGTTCCTTATGCATCCTCTCAAGGTCAGGCAATTAAAATACACTTATAAATAAGAGGAGGTAAAAATAAAAAAACAAAAATAT
The DNA here is from genome assembly GCA_006937955.1 of Pachypanchax playfairii. Classification (NCBI taxonomy): domain Eukaryota; kingdom Metazoa; phylum Chordata; class Actinopteri; order Cyprinodontiformes; family Aplocheilidae; genus Pachypanchax; species Pachypanchax playfairii. The sequence continues at coordinate 49,032 of SSNP01000470.1, forward strand.
GTTCACAAAGATACAGTAATAAAAAATACCAGAGAATGTACAGTATCAAAGAGCGAATGTGTCAGAAGACACTTGTAAATAATAGGTAAAATAAAGAGTTAAATAAAAAAAATATAAAGTGGTAACAAAAAAGCAACAATAAAGATACTAGGGATGTCCAGATCCGATCACGTGATCGAAAATCTGGCCCGATCATGTAGTTTCAGACTCAATCAAAATCGGACGTTACCTCCCGATAAGGACTCAGTGTATATATTCATGTTCATGGTCACGTTCATGTCCAAGATCCTAGAGCGAGCAGTTTTCACTCAAGTCTCACAGTTCCTCCACGACAACGACCTACTTGATCCTTATCAATCAGGCTTTAAGCGAGGCCATTCCACTGAAACTGCTCTTCTCTCAGTTGCAGAGTCACTACGGGTTGCCAGATCGGCTGGTCTCTCCTCAGTACTCGTACTCCTTGACCTGTCTGTTGCTTTTGACACCGTCAACCACCTCATTCTCCTCTCGACGCCATCTAAGCTTGGCATCTCGGGACCGGTCCTCTCGTGGTTCACCTCGTACCTTGCGGAAAGATCTTTCAGAGTCTCGTGGCATGGACAGATGTCCAGTCTGCATGAGCTGGCAACGGGTGTCCCGCAGGGCTCGGTCCTTGGTCCTCTCCTCTTCTCTTTATACACCACCTCATTAGGCGAGATCATTCGCTCCCATGGCTTCTCATACCATTGCTACGCTGACGACACTCAGCTCCTCCTCTCCTTCCCTCCAGACGATACATCCGTCTCAGTGCGGATATCTGCTTGCCTCTCAGATATCTCGGCGTGGATGAGGGATCGCCACCTTCAGCTTAATCTGTCCAAAACTGACCTCATTGTCTGTCCTGCCAGTAACTCCTTACCTCCTCAGATAAGCGTGCAGCTTGACTCCATCACGCTGTTCCCCAAAACCTCCGCCAGAAACCTTGGTGTCATACTGGACAACCAGCTGTCCTTCAAAGAGCAGGTTAACTCCGTAGCTCGCTCATGTCGATTCGCGCTTTACAACATCAGGAAAATCAGAGCCTTCCTCACAGACCACACCACACAGCTTCTGGTCCAGGCCCTGGTCTTGTCCCGCATCGACTACTGCAACTCTTTGCTGGCCGGTCTTCCGGCGTCCTCGGTTAAACCTCTGCAGATGATTCAGAACGCAGCAGCTCGTCTGGTCTTCAACCAGCCCAAGAGGGCTCATGTCACTCCGCTGCTCATTTCCCTGCACTGGCTTCCAGTTGCAGCACGCATCAAATACAAAGCTCTGCTTCTGGCTTACCAGACTCTAACACACACAGCTCCTACTTACCTTCACTCCTTCATCCAAACCTACATTCCCACGCGTCAGCTACGCTCAGCCGCTGAAAGACGCCTAGCGCTTCCACCACAACGTGGCATGAGATCATGTTCCAAACTCTTCTCCTCTGTTGTCCCCCGATGGTGGAATGACCTACCAAACTCGGTCCGATCCTCAGAGTCTGCAGCTACTTTTAAGAGCAGACTTAAGACTCACCTCTTTAAAGAACACTTTCAGTCTTAATGTAGGATTAATTTATGATTTATGATAGCGATTTGAGAATTTATCTCTCACTACAAAAAAAAAAAAATAATAAATTTGATACACTTGATGTATCAACGTCGGAATTAAACTGGACTCCAAACAGTCCGCCTCCTTATATTGTTTCCTTCTCTTTGAATTCTTGCTTGTATGTTCTCTCAATGTAAGTCGCTTTGGATAAAAGCGTCTGCTAAATGACAGTAGTAGTAGTAGTATATATATTATCATTTGTTTTTAACGCATCTATACACCTTTTCGTGTGACTTGGGTATCCGGGACACTTTCGCTTGCAACCCGCAGCCGCCATTTTAAGAGGGGACTCGTTTCCATGACGACCGCAATGTATGTGAATATCTTAACAGTCCTGTAGTCTACACAACAGTGGAGAAGATGAGGACTTAGAAAAGCCTCGATGTGTATATTTTCTTTGAGGTAAGCTTTTTTTAATTGGCTCAGTGGATGATGATGTGTAGAGAATCTTGCCACGTTAGCTCCACTAGCTTTGCTAGCATGAGTCCCAGTGTTAGTTTATAGTCATATTAAATACCTATGATATTATCTTAAACTCGTTCATGGAGTGGAGGTGATCACTTACTGCATGCAGAAAACAGCCCATGATCATATCACTTTTTCTTCAGTGTCTGCTTTTCTGATCTGCTTATTTAATTACATAATGTTATTTTTTTATTTAATAACTTATTGTCCGTCCACGGGTTTATGTGCTTTCGGACTGTTTGCGTGCTCACAGTACAGAAATGTGCTATTGTCATGTTTGTTTTTACAAACAAGTAACAACTTCATTTATTTTTTTTATTTTATTTTGCCTTTATTTAACCAGTCCCATTGAGATACAAGATCTCTTTTGCAAGGGAGACCTGGCCAAGACAGACAGAGAGCAGCAGCACAAGTTACAACATTAATACATTCACAATTAAATCAATTTCCAGTTAAACTCAATTAAAACATAAACATACAGACTCCCCACCGGGAGGAAGCCCAGGGGAAAACCCCAGGATGCGCTGGAGTGGCTGCAACCGGCTGTCCTGGTTCAAGGACTCCTCGTTGTCCTGTCCCTGCAGCTAAATATTAAAATAGGGTGAATTAAATACAAAATAAAGAACATCCTGGATATGTTTATTTGCTCCTTTTTATTATTTGTTTAATGTATTATAGATCAGATCGAGACTTGGTATCGGCAGATACTCAAAATGATTCAGACTCGGGGGCAAAAAAACTTGATCGGGACATCCCTAAAAGATACAATATCAAAACGCTGCTTACTTGCATAACTTTTGTTTTGTTATATATTGCACATTATGAGGGGTGATACATTGCACATTTTGTTGTAAGAGAGTGAGAGTTTAGTTCCTCCTTAATGTCCTGTGCCAGCAGCCTGACAGTGGCTGGAAAGAAGCTGTTGTAAAAGCGAACTCTGTGAGTTTTAATGTTCATGTTTTCTGAATGTCTCACTCTCGACACGTAGAGCTCTGAGCTGAGAAACATGAATGTTCTAAATAAAAAGGACTGGAGTTTAAAATGAGCTGCAGCTGCAGGTCAACAGGATCTTTCTGTCAAACTAGCTGCTGTCATGAGGACATGTCATGAATGTTACTTTAGTCACAGCTGTAACCACACACCCTCAAGTGCGTCTACAATTCAACTTAATCTTTGCATCCAACTGGTTCTGTTCACATCGTCTCTTCTGAGTTGATTTGTCATTCACAAAGAGACAAACACTCAGAAACCACAGATCATCTGGTTCTGTCCTAGTAAATCAGTGTAGCCCCTTTAGAGTAGGCCATGAAAAACTGCACTGTTCCAGACTTTGTCTGCTTCATTTCTGAGTCTGATACAGCAGGAGGACCGTAGGTCCTAGAGAAATACGAGTCACACCATCTGAAAGCAGACAAAAATCCCTGCGTTTTGATGTATAATTTATGTATGTATCATGAACAGTGTGGAGGCAGGAGGGAGTAGTTTGCTCTTCAAAAGTTGATTTTGGAGACAGATACACTAGCTCCAGAGTGGGAAATCCTCATTTTTAATTTTCAAACAGGCCAAACAGAATGTCCCTCCACCCAAACCATTTATGGTACACACACAAATTATACAACAAACAGTGGGATTTTTGTCAGCTTCACAATAGTGTAACTCTCATTTGTCTAGCTGTTATGGTTGTCTCACAATTGGGCCTAGAAGGAAGACTGGTCCAAGAAAACTCTCATACACTTCCATTCAAAAAATCAGCTCTTTTTTTCTTTTCAGTGGCTAAAGTACACCATGTTCGCATCGTTATATCTCCCAAACAGAAGATAGTAGAAAGTTGAAAATTTATACACATCTGCTCAAAAACCTTTTGTCACGTACAGTTTAAGAATTTTTTTGATATCTGTTATCGTTTTTAAATGGCAGCTGCCCCTTTGGGACCATGTATTCATCTATTTCACCTGTATTTCGAGAGGGGTCTGACTGCAGACCTCTGCTGTTAGGACCGAAAATTGCGTCCACTTCGGCTGTCAGGACCGGAAGTTGCGTATTTATTATTTCCCATGTGAAGTGTGGAGACAAGGTGAGTTGAAGTCAAGTCTTTTAGTTAAACCAAGAAATAGAAACAGGTATTCGTTAGAACATTACGTTGCACACTATACACCACCCTGTGAAGTTATATAAGTTTGAAAAAATCAAGTTTTGGATTTTACGGTAGTCCGTAGCGTTGTTATCGGGGTTATGCTAACGGTAGCATGCTCTACGTCCATGCTCTAGTGAGTCTGAGTATCCAAAAAAACATAAAAAGTTACTTTATTTGTCAATAGTCACATTTTTTCTGAGACCAATCGGTTGAGGAGTCTAAACTTTTATATATATGTGTGTCTGTGATTAGCTTAAGAATGCTTTCATTGTCGTTTGCAAACAGCATTTGCATAGAAATGATTGTGTCTTGGCCATTTTTATCCATATAAGTGGTTGATCCCTGATCACTACGTTAAGTGGTTTCCACTGTATTATTATAACTTGAGGTTGTCTTGTGCACATGATAGAGCTCACTTTAATGTGCCATTCTTCTTCAGAAGACCAAAAGTACTGAGTCACCTACATGTTATGTATATTTTTTTCACTCATTCTGACAAAATATGTCTCTTACAGATGCATATTTCAATAATAAGCACTGGCACCACTCCCAAAATTGAACGCTGCAAGACGTGCTGCAGTCATTTCTACTGTCCACTATGCCTAAAGTTTAAACCCACAAAATGCTCCAATCTACAGAGCCACTTAGAGGCACATTTAAAAGGTGGCGTTTTATTCAAAGGTAAGCCAAATGTTCATGTTTGTACTCATAAGTATGAACCAAGGCCACTTATTTCTGGCAGGTTGTGGTTTGGCTGGTAAAAGGAGAGTGATGGACTCTTAATGGTTTGGAGAATATCTTTCAAAAATGAAATATTTAAGAACCAGATTCTCTGCTCTGCGAGTAAAGCTGTAAAATGAGTTATGTGAGCGAAATGATTAGCAGATAAGTGAGAAGTTAAAAACTAGAATGTTGCTGATATGGGGTGTGTGTACACACTCACCCTGAAAGAAAATACTTATTTACTGTACTTGTTGTTGTTTGTCCTTAACTACAATGTTTTTGTTATGTTTTTTTTTCTTTTTTGCATGACTTTCTTCTAGATAAAATTATCTGAAGATGTGGACTGAACTGCAGAGATCAGGGACACTTTCATTGCCCTGTGTGCTGTAAAACTATTTTGAGAAGGGCAGACATGACAAAACACCACCATGACGTCATGGCACCATGACGGCCGCCACCCTTACGCCGGGCTCACACTGCATCCGGATCCGGTCCGGTGCGGACCCCGCAGGTATTCCGTTAGATTAAAATCCCTTTTGAAGGCTCACAGTAGCTCCGTGCGGTGCGGGTCCGGTTACGGAGGCTGTACGGCACTACGGAAAGAATCCGCAAGGATCAATTTTTTCCGGACGCCGGAGTCACTCCGCGTCAAGTTTGATGAAATCTGACGAACTATACAGGAAGTGTGGCTTGAATATCCGGTGTTTTTTCAAAATAAACGAGTGTACAAACAATTGTAACTTGACTCTTCTTTTTAGACAGCACACGCGCTAATAGGAAATGTAAACATTACATCACACCCGGTGACACAGGGTCCCGAAAGCCTGCAGCACAACACATTTTCACACATTTGCTAAATAATGGACGTGTTCTCGTGTGAAGTCCCGACAAAACGATAACCCACGTGAACTTCTGTTCTCGCGGGTGACGTTTTACGCACCCAGCACCGGAGCTGACCGCACTCCCTATCCGGAGCAGATGTGAGTGGTAGCTTGCGGAAAAACCGCACCGAAGCCGTTCCGTAGGCAGTGTGAGCCCGGCGTTAAAGATGCAGCTGCAGTGTCTACCTCAGTTCTGAAGCTGGATCTGTCCTTTACCAGTTCACTTTCAGCAGCTCAACAAAGCTCAACTGCCGCACCTCTGTCCACACCCCTGCAAGCTACAGTCTCAACCGGTCAAGAACTGACACGGTTCTGGACGCTCCATTTGATTTCACCATAGTAAGTTCACCTACTCGTTCAAAAAAAGGTATCATATGAAATCAACATATCGGTATGTTTTGTAGGCTAAAAATGCCAATCCTGCGAAAATGGTGGTGTATCATGCTCATCGAAAACTTTATTCTTGGAAGGTAGTTATAATTTGATTAAATGATTGATTTGACTTGAATGATTTTATGCACATTTGTGTCATCTGTCTTGTTGTCTTCTCATTCTCATGCTTGTTGCCAGAATTGTTTAAAATTGCCTGGGATTGCTGGGCAGCACCTATAAATTTTATTGTTTTACCCTTTTTTTTCCCTTTTATTATAGCCATGGCAAAATGTTTGCCCATTGGACAAACATGTCAAAAGCCCTTCTGGCAGGTGAGGTGCCACCAGTTTTTAGACTGAAGCGAAAATTGGAAGACACGACTGAGGTCTGTTTGCATTCCTTTTTTTCAGTCTTTATTGGTTGTTTTTAGTTAATCTAATGTCTAACTAATGTCTAATGTCTGACTTTGTGACCTCTGCTTATACTTATTGCAAAATAATACTTTTTAGGCTGAAGAGAGGAAGAAAAGGTGGGACTAAACGGCTGCTCAAATTGTGCAGGAGGACAACTGAAAAAGAGGTAGGCCCGATATCAATGCTGTTCAATTTTGAGAGATGACCTTTCATGCCTTGACAAAAAGCTGACACTTTTTTCCTTTTAGACCAGGACAGTGATCACTGCAAGAAAGCAACGGACTGGGTGCAGAGTAACCTGCAACTGTTTGCTGCCAGGGTGGAGATTCCTGCAATTTTAAACATGGATGCCACATGTACTGGGGAGGCTGTGCAGCAACTGGCAAACCTCTTTGATGACACCCTCAACACAGAAGATGAGGACAAAGAACGTATTCTTGAGCCTTTCATGTTTTTCTTTAAAAACACATGTTTGTCTTCTGTGAAGAAATTGTTAATAAGAGAGGGTATATCGTGTACAGTGAGGTAAAACCGTAATAAAAAGTTTGAAAGTTTATTTGGTGTCTGCTGTTCTAGGTCATTTAACTAGGTATTCAGTAAATTAATCAATGGAGTACACAAAATTAAGTTTATCAATCCTACATTCTCCATTGGCAAATCCATGTGCTCCCATGGCGTAAGGTAAGAACATAGTACAAAAAGTATTAAGCAATCATTAAATTGATTATGATGAGGTGTTGCAATTCTAAACCCAATATATGCCTGTATAAAGAATAGAGTAAATCGATATGAAAAAAAGTCCAACAGTGCAGGAGGCCACATTTCCAATGATAAATAATAGTATTAGAGGCAAAGAACAGTCAGCAATTGGTTGGTGTGTAGAAGAATTATGTCATCACACATATATCAGGGTGCGTTTGCACAGATGTTGTGTTTCAAAACAAACGCATATGTAGTGCAAAACAACAGCTGTCCTTTTAGTCAATTAAATCAAAAATACTGTCTGAAGTAAAATAATTCAGTAATGTTTTAAGGGGATCATAATAGCTGTACTTTTCTTGCATTTTATCCAGTTGAGGTGGAAATGTATATTTTTTAAAATCATTGTAATTATTTAGACACCTGCCCCAAGAACTAACGTGGGAAAACTAAAACTCTGTGCCTTCGATACATGTGCTATTTCTGGTATACTTAGTTACATTATATACATAAAATAAGGCCCAAGAAATAATGCATATTAACATGGGGGAACGAGAAATACGTGCTTCCAGTGCGTCCGCTTTTATTTTGAAAGGCTTTGAATAAACTTCTGGTACGTGGTTCCAGTATGACTGCTTTTATTTTGAAAGGCTTTGAATAAACTTCCGGTCCTGACAGCAGAGCTGGTCCTGAAAGTGGAGGTCTGGGGGAAGGGTCCTGAAAGTGGAGGTCTGCAGCCAGACTCTCTTGTGTATTTTGCTCTGTCAGGTGCTGTTCCATATAAGGGCATGTTTATCATTTTCTTACACATGCACTGGGGCCTTCTACTGTAAAGAGGTTGTGTGTCTATCTCTCATTCATCTGTCTGTCTTACCTTCTCTTTTGTCTGTATAACCTTCTGCATTTATCTGTCAGTTTTAAATGATTGCACTTTCTGATATTAACATGATTTCTGTTTTAAAATGCTGACTCATTTTCAATATCTATTTAAGTTCAACAACCCTTTTCATCTACAGTGGGGCAAAAAAGTATTTAGTCAGCCACCAATTGTGTAAGTTCTCCCACTTAAAAAGATCAGAGAGGCCTGTAATTTTCATCATAGGTATACCTCAACTATGAGAGACAAAATGAGGAAAAAAAATCCAGAAAATCACATTGTCTGATTTTTAAAGAATTTATTTGCAAATTATGGTGGAAAATAAGTATTTGGTCAATAACAAAAGTTAATCTCAATACTTTGTTATATAGCCTTTGTTGGCAATGACAGAGGTCAAACGTTTTCTGTAAGTCTTCACAAGGTTTTCACACACTGTTGCTGGTATTTTGGCCCATTCCTCCATGCAGATCTCCTCTAGAGCAGTGATGTTTTGGGGCTGACGCTGGGCAACACGGACTTTCAACTCCCTCCTTCATCTAACCGGCTGTCTACTCGTCTGTCTATTGAAATACATTCAAATCTTTCAACTTTTAAACTCTTTCAACTTTTTCAACAGCTTCAGCTCTCTTCTACTTGGAAATTCGACCATTAGCTATTGATATACCTTCAGTTTTAAAAAGTATTTAAGTTTGTGAGCCCTTTGAGCTCCAGTGAAATACATTCAAATCTTTCAACTTTTTAACTCTTTCTTTTCCAACTACTTCAACTCTCTTCAACTTGGAAATTCCACCTTTAGATATTGATATACCTTTAACTTTAAAAAGTATTTAACTTTGTAAACGCTTTTTAGCTCCATTAAAATACATTCAAATCTTTCAACTTTTTAACTCTTTCAACTTTTCCAACTACTTTAGCTCTCTTCAACTTAGAAATTCCATGCAACTTTTTCAGCTGCATTAAACTCGTATGTTTCAGCTTCCAGCATTCACACTGCGGAAATGCAATTGATCTAGTTAAAATGTTGTCTTGTGTTCCGTAAATAGTTTTATTTCTGTATATTGTTGAATTTTTGTATCGTACATATTTACTAGAAGTCATTAAACAACTCTAATTATATATTCTTGTTAATAAATGACCCATTTACTATGAAAAAAATAATAATAAACACAATGAATTATGAGAAGTATTTCTTTCTTACACAAGAGGTACGAACAGGAATGTTTTTAGAGATGTAAATATACAATAAAAACATGTTTAATGCTAAAACCAAAGATCTAATTAGACCACTGCTGTAAGATTTTACTTTTTTTACCGCTAGTTTTTTTAAACTTACATCTGAATCCAAACTCCTCTGCCCTACCTCTTGCTTCGTCCATCATTGGTTTAAACTCTCTGCCGAATTACCGAAAAAAGAATTGTGGGATAGGATATGTAGAACTTGAAAGGATACACCAGACCCATCCTTAAAATTGAAAATAGTACGCATTTCAAGGAAGTATTTGAAGAATCTTTGGAATTTGGACATTTCTCGTCGCGGCAGTGTGACGTAATATCCTTAAAATACGTCCTTAAAAGTATGCAGACCCTCAATGTCAAGAAACCTTGTCTTGATGCCTTGGTCTCACCCCGGTTGCCTAGGAGATATGTCATCAGGAACCGCCAAGGCCCGTTCCAGTGTTCATGTGCTACCAAGGGAGGAATCTTTCCTTGGTTTGTCTGCTGTTTAGCTAACATACCAAGGATACATGGGATGGGCCTTGATGCCTTCCCTTGGTCAAACATTCTGTGTCCTGTTAATTATTTAAACATATGTTTATGATCCTTCCCTGATATTTTCTATGTAAAAGCCCTCTGGGTCCTTATTAGCCATTGTTGGGTCCTTTTCCTCTGGGTGTGTCCAATCATTTGCCTCTCGCTCTGACAATGCAAAGAAAGTAAAAATAACATCATATTTAGTGTTCCTGTCCTGGCAGAATTAATTTGATAGGTAAAATGTATTTATGGAAAAATATAGAAACAAAAATAAATTATATAATCTGTTTATTGAAGTCAAGACTGTAGAACGGCACATGTGCAGAAGGAATCAGTAGCACATCTCAACAGGTAGCATATTTCAACAGAACACCGGTTCTGAGACACGGCTGCAGAAAAGTTATTTAGTACTGATTTAAGTGTTTGTTATTTTGTGAAAAAATGTTTTTGTACATTACTAAATAATTTTCTCTTTATGCTGGGATACTTTGATCTATGCCTTGCGTACCTCCCTGAACCCCATGTTTACTGTTGCAGACAAAGAGGTACAACGGCCACAGGCAGAGTCACATGATATTACTTGAGCTAATCTAAATGTAGCTTTAGTTCTCCAGCTAACAACAATGTACCACTAAGACGGGCCACATTCTATGCCTTGATGCTTCTGCAGCAACGCCTCCTGTTGAGACATTTTTTAAAACAGGGAGTGTGGGTAGGGTTATAATCTGGTGGGGGTGAGCCCGTATCCAACCTGTGACCAGCAACCGCTTGGTTCTAGGAGGTTAAAGACATACTGATGATGTCATGTATTTTTATAATTTCTTTTGTCTTTGTAACATTTTGTCAATTTGTTTTAAATCTTTGTCCTCAGGAGAGACGTGGAACCCCTTAAAGCTACATTATCAGCTGAGGAACGTCCGTGAACGTTTGGCCAAAAACTTGGTGGAAAAAGGTGTCCTTACTACAGAGAAGCAGAACTTTCTGCTCTTTGATATGACAACACATCCTCTGACCAACAACATCATCAAGCAGCGTCTCATCAAGAAGGTGCAGGAGGCTGTTCTGGACAAGTGGGTGAATGACCCCCATCGGATGGACAAGCGCTTGCTTGCACTTATTTTCTTAGCTCATTCTTCTGATGTTTTGGAAAATGCCTTTGCCCCGCTGCTGGATGAGCAGTATGATCTGGCCATGAAGAGAGTACGGCAACTGCTAGACCTGGAGCCTGAGGGGGAGAGCATGAAGGCCAACACCAATGAACTCTTATGGGCTGTGATAGCTGCTTTCACTAAATGAGACTACTGGGGTCAACAAATAGGGTTGGCTTTCAGGTGGTACTTTCTGTGTACGATGGAGTAGGAGTCCGAGTATGAAGTCCAGTATGAGAACTTGACTAGTTTGATTAGAACTTGACAACGCCTGGACTTTTGGAATTGGACACACTGTTTTCTTTCATTCTGCCTTTTTTATCCTCATCAACTGTTATCAGGCTGTTCTCACCATCATTAGTGACCATGTCTCTGATGGAGATTTGAGTCAGGTAGTTGGAGATAACTTGGATGGATGGGACAGAAATTACAATGATGTTTTTCTTTGTTAGAATTATCTTTGAACCACATGCAATTTGTATGTCAGAATAACATCTGGACATATCTGAGCAAACAGTGGTCATCTGTGATGTGCTTGTCCAAAGTCCTGTTTAAGTGCAGTGATTGTGTAAGGGTGTGACGGGTACCCCGAAGATGCTGACATCACCAAATGTGATTGCACTGTAAGTATACAATTGATTGATAACTAAACCAAGGAAGAAAGCAGTGAGGTAAAGTCTACTTCCCTCTCTATGCTAACATTAGGAGCTAGTGTTGATGAACAGCCTGTATTCAGTCTATGTTGCTGCATGTCCTGTGCAGTGAAGCTATCAGAAGTTACCGTGGTCTGTTGGCGTGATACATGTGCAAGAACATGCTTGGACTGAAGTATTTGTTTGGCCACACCTACAGGGTCTGACAGGCTTTCACATGGACTTGGCCCCTTTTTGCATCTGTAGCAGCTTCGACAACACTTTGAACCCAAGGTCCGACTCTGATGTTGGATGGGAAGGCCTGGCTTGCAGTCTTCTGTTTAACCCAAAGTTTTTGATGGGGTTGAGCTCATGGATGTCTGGAACTAGTCCAGTTCTTTCATACTGAACTCATCAAACCAGGTCTTTTGTCACAATGTTGACAGTGTTACATGGTCCAGAATGTTTGGGTGCTGCAGGGGAGGTAACGTTCCAAACCCTTAAAAGCTGTGGTTTATAAATGAGGTGAAGCCTGCAGGAACACACCTTATCTACTGCAGGTAGATGCAGCAGAGTTCCTTTCTAAGCTCAGACTCTGTTATCTTTAGGGTAAAATGTCACGGGATGCAGGTGTGGTGTCTAACCTACAGCCGTCACACCTGGATTCCGGAGCCATACGGCAAAAATATCTCTGCAGTGTTTTACTGTAAACGTCACAGTTACATCAGTGTATTGTTTCTTTTTAATGATTTTTCACATTCCTGAACAGCGCAGCTAAATTTCATGTAAAAACTTCACCCAGCAAGAAAAAAGAACATTTAGACCAAATAAACATTTTGGATCAGACTGGAATTAGTTTGTCATTTTGCAGCAGATCCACTGAAGGAACTCGTCCTACAGACACGGTCCAGTTCTTCACAGTTGAGTATCATGTGGTTGAAAGCGTATGATGCAACAGCAGATGGACCACCTGAGCAACAGGTAAAGTGTCTTTGTTTCAACTGAAGCTCACAGACTACGTTTACATGCAGCCAATATTTGGGTTATGACAGGGTTAAGGTCAGTATCCGGGTTTCTGAAATGTTCAGAATAACCCGTTTACATGCATTAGTAGAGAGAGTTACCCCTGTATACATGAAACTTGCAATAACCCGATTTAAACGCGGAGGTTGGGGTAGTGTCATGATGTACGGACTACTTCAAGACGCAATATGCGTCATTTCCAATTCTTCTTCCTGTATGACCAAGATTCCTTGCGAATAGAGCGTGCACAGAACACACGTTTTGATGGGGTTATGCCGATACGCGTTTACACGACTAAATATTCGGGTTTGAAAAGGGTTACCCCAGGGGTAAAATCCGGGTCTTTAAGAATGTAACTTACTCATGAAGTGTCCATTGTAACGAAGGTGATGTGTGCACGGATGAAAGCAGATGCTGGCTATCGTATCACGGACACAAAGGGGGCGGGATTTAAAGTTGCAACACATTTTTTCACCTTAGTGGTGCCTCTGAGAAGAAACTCTGGATTAGAGCTTTAACACAACATTCAATCACTTTATACAAGACAACCAATCAAGTATGTTCAGAACTCACTCTACAGAGTCTTCGCAGCTCTTAGATGGTCACCGTTTTGAATTCCCACTCTGCCTGGAAAAGATTGCATGGCCATTGCGTCCTTGGGCAAGACACTTAACCCACTTTGCCTGTTTGGTGGTGGTCGGAGGGTCTGGTGGCATCTGGCAGCCTTGCTTCTGTCAGTGTGTGTCCAAGGACAGCTGTAGCTACAACATGTGTGTATTTTATTACCATCAAATGTGTGAGTGTGTGTGTGAATGACAGACTGTAGTGTGAAGCGCTTTAGGAGTTGTATGACTTAAGAAAAGCGCTATACAAGTAAATGCATTTGTTGATGAGGCCTTTTTCGACTGCATTCCATCCAACCAGCATACTGCAATGCAGGATGTAAGCTGTAAAACAAAACAACAAAAAATGAGTACACAAAACGTACAATTTATTTTGGGCCATCATCCATGCAGATCAGACAAATTCGATCAGTGTAAACGTACTTAAAATCTCATCCAGTTTAGAGTTCTCCCAGACAGTTTTTTCACTCCTTTGCTGAAAAGAATTAACCAAAACGATGAAGACAGTCTTTTCTGCCAAGTGGGTGGTGGTGGGGGGGTGGGGTGGGGGTGAAGAGTCCACTTTCAGAGTACAGTTCCTGCTTCTTGAATTTACTTTTTTTGCAGTCATCACATTGATCACCTGGTCCAGTTTATCTGAAAAGAGTCACAATGATTCAAATTGGTCCCCACCTGCAACATAAAATACAAATATGTTCTAAAATGCATATGACATGTTGTCCTAAATTACTATTTAAAATGTTTACATTTTTAAATTTCACAATGTTTTATAATCTGGACCTGTGACGTAAGCAAAAGGAGTTATATACTACACGCAGCCCCAACCCCGTGTAGCGAATGGCCATGCTATTGAGAGTCAGTGCGGTTACTAGTTTTGATTGTGTTAATTTGTCTTGAAATTATTACCTTTGTGGAGGCAGTACAAACAGGCCGTCAGGATGTGTCCACAAATTTTTCAAATAAAAACAAATACAGAACCATCTTCAGACATGTTTTGTCCAGCTGAAAAGAAGAGATTTCACTTCTGCTTTGGGTACAAAAAAACAGTCGTTTGTGGTGCTCACTTCAAACCGGAGGATTCAAAGTACTTTTCCTCCCCCTTTTCTCAGTATCCTAAACAACTAAACATAGCGATTTGTTCATCAACCGTACAGCTAGCCATACACCAAGCTTGCCACCTCATCCGCTTGTCAGAATACATGTCAACCTGGGACAGGGACTTTGAAGTGGGACAGTAGTAATTCATCTGAAGTCTGCATTGACCTGCAAACAAAGAAGTACACGTTATTTAAATAAAAAAAATGTAGGAATGAAGTGAAGCTTGAAGCTTTTCAAAATGAACGCTGGAGTAAAACTGTATTCAAAATCTTAACTTGTCAAATGCTACACATCACATGCTAAAAACATAAACCGATTGGTTTGACAATAGTCTTACTGAATTCAGACAGACACTTTTCTATGAACTCTCCTACCATTGGTGCATTGTGAACAACTTTGTGTCTTCTGTGAGCGAATGTTCTTCCATTTTGACTTTCACAACCTCTCCAAACACGAAAGAAAAGCTTTCTGCATGGCAGAAGAAAAATCAACATAAATGACACATAAATTAATTCTGAGGACACAAACAAATAAACATAGTGCAGATGCTGATTCTGAAACAAAGTGTTTAATAGAAGACTGATTCCTTATTAAGTGGTTGTGTAAACTTAATGTGGCTCTGCCCTGTTGGCATTTATAAATGTGATTATCTATAGTTAAATATAGCATTTCTCCAAATTCTTTAGTTTGTAATTAACCTGAAGCATGTAAACACATAGCAATCAGTATTGACACTTTTTACGACAGATGCTTCTTTTCTTATTTATGCTACTTTTTATCCATCCTCAGAAAATTCACTTCAACTCAGATGTTTTTGTCATGCTGAACGTCACAAACATCCGAGGCTTGGAACCAGAGGGGCATTAAGTTGCATTTGACAAACTTTACAGGAGAACCAAAACTAAATTTTGACCACACTTCAATCAACTGTATCTAGTATCCTTCAACCACAACATTGCAACTACATACAGTGGGGCAAAAAAGTATTTAGTCAGCCACCAATTGTGTAAGTTCTCCCACTTAAAAAGATCAGAGAGGCCTGTAATTTTCATCATAGGTATACCTCAACTATGAGAGACAAAATGAGGAAAAGAAATCCAGAAAATCACATTGTCTGATTTTTAAAGAATTTATTTGCAAATTATGGTGGAAAATAAGTATTTGGTCAATAACAAAAGTTAATCTCAATACTTTGTTATATAGCCTTTGTTGGCAATGACAGAGGTCAAATGTTTTCTGTAAGTCTTCACAAGGTTTTCACACACTGTTGCTGGTATTTTGGCCCATTCCTCCATGCAGATCTCCTCTAGAGCAGTGATGTTTTGGGGCTGACGCTGGGCAACACGGACTTTCAACTCCCTCCAGAGATTTTCTATGGGGTTGAGATCTGGAGACTGGCTAGGCCACTCCAGGATCTTGAAATGCTTCTTACGAAGCCACTCCTTCGTTGCCCGGGCGGTGTGTTTGGGATCATTGTCATGCTGAAAGACCCAGCCACGTCTCCTTTTCAATGCCCTTGCTGATGGAAGGAGGTTTTCACTCAAAATCTTACGATACATGGCCCCATTCATTCTTTCCTTTACACGGATCAGTCGTCCTGGTCCCCTTGCAGAAAAAC
>SSNP01000471.1:0-40153 GCA_006937955.1 Pachypanchax playfairii
TGCCTGTACCGCCTCCTCGCCCAGCAGGACGAGGAGTGTGTGTGAATTCTGCATTAGAAGAGAGGGCAGCCGGTGTTGCTGTGTTGTCAGGACGGATCCAGGTCTCGGTCAGGGCTAGGACCTGTATATCGGAGAGGTGCGGCAGAGAACTGATGAACTCTGTTTTGTTAACTGCGGACTGACAGTTCCAGAGGCCGAGGGTAACGGAGGCAGTGGCAGCCTGACACGCCATGGGCTGGATGAGGCAGTGCGGATTACATTGTCTATAGAGAGTGCGTCGAGGTCTGTGCCCAACTATGACTGGGATGTGTGATTTGCACATGGTGTCTGTGTAGTGGTTTGCTTACTTTGCTCGGTGGACTCGCGCAGGTAGACTCGCAGGTCTTGACCCTCTGTGGTCTTAACCGATGTGGGACCAAACTCGCTGACGGTCAGCCTAATGTGTCTGGCTATATACCTAACAATCACACAGTTGATTGGCTAAGCTAATTGCAACAGGCTGACACCTGCGTGACCGCCCCAGTATTACGTAACCCGCGTCACCAGTTTCGCCCGGAAGTAAACAAAAATCGAAACCAGCACACCTGAATTATCTGTTACCTTGCTCTACTGAAATCCCTGCTTGTTCTGCCGTGAACAGTAAGTTACTCGCTTTTAAACGGGATTTTTTTTTTTTCGCCTCAAATCACGTGACCTGCGTCACGTATTTCCGCCACAGTATTACGTAACCCGCGTCACCAGTTTCGCCCGGAAGTAAACAAAAATCGAAACCAGCACACCTGAATTATCTGTTACCTTGCTCTACTGAAATCCCTGCTTGTTCTGCCGTGAACAGTAAGTTACTCGCTTTTAAACGGGATTTTTTTTTCGCCTCAAATCACGTGACCCGCGTCACGTATTTCCGCCACAGTATTACGTAACCCGCGTCACCAGTTTCGCCCGGAAGTAAACAAAAATCGAAACCAGCACACCTGAATTATCTGTTACCTTGCTCTACTGAAATCCCTGCTTGTTCTGGTTCGGGTCAGATATAAACCAGGTCTAACACTCACAGATTCAGGACATTGAAGTTTTCTGTTGGTAGAGAGCAGCTTCACTCGGCTACCGAAGCTAATTTTGCAGCAGACTGGAAGTACAGGCTTTCAAAACTTCCTTGAGATAATACAAAATGTATTTATTTTTTTTATTTGTTGTTGGTAGTTGGGGCTACCAGTACCTGGTGGACTGGGAGGGTTACGTACCCTAGGAGCGGAGTTGGATTCCATCTCGCCAGATCTTGGATTCCTCCCTTATCACGGACTTCCACAGGCTACATCTGGAACTGCCGGGCCCTTCAGGAGCCGGGCCTGGGGTTGGGGGCGGGGTTCTTTCAGGAGCTCATCACGACAGACACCTAACAGCTGAGCTCCATGTCACAGCAGTCCGTCCCACATCTATAAAAGACTCATTCACTCACCTGGCCAGTGCTCAGCCATACTTCCAGTTTGCCACGAGCTCCTGTCAGCCTCCGTGCTACAGTAATTATCATTAGTAGTCCAGTTTGTTCTCCGAACCTGCTTCAGTCCAACTCACACAAGTTCATCCCGCTCCACGTTCACCTCACTTCCTGGTAGCAAGCACCATCAGATCCTCACTCCACCTGATACCTGTCTCCCCTTCCAAGTCTACATCCTGCTTATTGTGCCAGTATACCGGGTTGGCTCACACTCAGTCGTGTGTGGACCGCGCTCCCCTCAAGATGCTCCTCTCCACAGAGCGTCTCCTGACACCCACACGGCGGCATCCTGACGGAGCCAGTCTCTGCTCATACCACCCTGACCCTGTTGCAAAGAAATTCTGTTTACAATTTTAAAGGGAAGTTACGTCGTGCTGGAAATGATGTTGGGTTCTTTGGCTGACCAATCACAGACGTGCATCATCCGACGCGGCCGTCGGGGAGTTAGAAAATAGAGCGTGACTCCAACTGACCCTCCGAGACAATTGGAGAGCCCATACGACGTCGTATGGGCTCTCCAATTGTCTAATTGTCCAATTGTATGGGCGGTGCGTGCGTCCAACACGTCAGAGCTGCATTAGTATGAATCCAGTTTAAGGCTTATTTCTGTCACTTGTCGGAGAACTGTACCCAGTGATCCCTAGAAAGTGGTGGGGACGAACTGACCATCATGATCACCATCCTTTATTTATAAAGCACATTTAAACCGCGACAATGCCAACCAAAGTGCTGTACAGGACAGTAAAAACACTGAGCAGCACAAGACAGGTAAAACAGATAAAACCTTTATAAAAACAACAATAAAAAATACATAACAAAGGTTAAACCTCCTCAGCCAAGGAGGCCAGGGAAAAAAATTTCTTTAAACGTATTTTAAAAGTGGAGAGGGAAGGGGCAAGTCAGACCATCAGGGGGAGTTGGTTCCATAGCTTAGGAGAGCAAACTGAAAAAGCCAGTTCCCCATGGGCCTTGTAACGGGCAGGGGGAACAAGCAGAAGGTGCTGTTCAGAGGACCTCAGGGAACGCGCTGGAACATAAGGGCCTAAAAAACTGTGTTAAATAAGAGGTGGCCATTGCATGCAAAGATTTATATACTAACAGAAGGATCTGAAACCGTTGTTTGCAAAAGTTGAAAATTAAACAAAAAGGATTTCTTTTTTCATTTTTTGTCCCAAAAGTGAACCAAACCGTGACCTCAAGACCGAGATACGTACCGAACGGTGATTTCTGTGTACCATTACACCCCTAGTATATTTAGTTTAAAAAAACAAACATTGTATCTGTTTGGGCTGAAGGCAATACAAGGACAAGAAGAGGAAGTAGGTTTGGGCTAACACAGATGGAGCAGAGGGAAAGTGCTTGTATGGTGGTTGGAGGGAAGGGAATGTCTGTGTATGAGTGAATATGATGAAACGTGTCCTCCAACACACTGACTCATTCATACACATGGTGCCTACATCATATTGACGAAGCGTGTGTGTGGATGCATGTTCCAGGCAGATGATGAGTAGGTGTTGTTGGGTATGTGCGTGAGTAAGATATGAGGCACATGGATACGCATGTGCCTTGAGCTCACACTCAATAAGACATTCAACATTGTACATATTTAACTCTTTAAGGACGTTGATGCAATAACTTGGTTTTTAAAAGCAGTCAAAACATTGAAAGGATTTCTGATGATTCTGATCTTTCTACATGGAGTTTCTTTCATGCATGTGTGGGTTTCCTACAAGGACTCCAGCTCCATCCCACAGTCCAAAACATGCTTGAGGGTAATTAATAACTCAAAATTGAACATGCGTGTTAGTGATTGTACGTCTATATGTGGCCCTGTGATGGACTGGGGACTTGTTTAGGGTGTCCCCCGACAGGAACCAGCTCCATGTGACCCTAACCTACAAGGTTTGGGTAATTAGAGGGAATGAATGAATGCTTTATTTTAAAAAATAAAGAAAATAAACCATTGTAAAAGTCAAAATGATAATAGTCAAAACAACCATAAAGTGCGTACTTACATGTCTGAAAAGGCGAAAGATGAAGGCTTATTTAGCCCCACCCCTTCTCCAAAGATAAATCAAAAGCAAGCAATATGTTCACACTTCTATGTACAACGATAATAAATAATCCAAATACAAAGATAAACAAATGAAATACACATAAACCTAAGTAATTTATGAAAACATCCAATTGCTAAGCTCCTTCTCCTCCAATGTGTTTGTAGTACTTTTTAAATAGAGATCAACAGACCACGTGACTTATGCGCGTTGCATTGTGGGTACTAATGGCAGAAGATTCTAAACACAGCATTACGCATTAGTATTTCCATCACTGGAACAGATTATTTTGCGGTTTTAATCCTGAAAAAAAATGATGTATAAAATGAAGGAGAACACCATCGGTCTGTACAAAGACAGACTTGACGAAAAGGCAAAAAAATGGTACGAGGATAAAATCAAAAGAGTGAATGGATTAGATCCGTATGAGCACACAGACTGGACCAAAGACATTGGCGTGCTGCCTAACTTTCATCACGCACATATTTATAACTACATGGTCCTTAGTGTAAGTACATACATGCATGAAGTATTTAGTAACTTCAGATCACTGCAACAAGCCCAGGTCCAGTTTACTGATGGATGGGTACAGGACCTTGAGATGTACCGAGTAGAACTAAAGACCGTCGTCCAACAAAGGTAAGTTCATGTCTCATAAAACATGCGGTTAGAGTCAACTGTTAAATAACAAACTTCATATCAGCTTTTACAAAAAGAAGAAGTAATTACTCTTCTGATTTTAGAATATTTAGCACTGATAATGAATATGTTAATTATATTAGACAAAAAATAAAATTCTGAGAATACAAGTACTTATTTTCAATGTACCATAATAATAAAAAAACATTCCCTATTTATAAATCACTGCATATGTACTGCACTGTCTGTCCTGTAAAACATGTTTCTCTGTTTCAGGTGAATCACTCCATGCACCTCAGCCAAAAGCCTCTTCAGCTCTGGATCATCCTTAAATCTACTGGGAGGTCGAGAGTGCCCATTGCACATGCATGGTTGGTGTGTACATGTGGCAGCACTCCTGCTGTGCATCTACGAGGGAACATCACACCAACACATGTTCAGGCCAACTGGATAATGCCCTCAAATGTTAAAAAAGTTCAAGGAGTCCCCGGCCATGCAATCAACTACACCACAAGTGCAGCAAGAAAAAGGGTACTGGACCAGTCCATCAGTGAAGGACAAAGTGAGTGTTCTGCACCCAAGATCTGGACTCGTACTGGTGGCATTTCACTTCAACAAAGCACACTAGCAGATTTGAAACCTCTCACAGACCTGATGCATGCACACAAGTCAGGGCTCTGCTCTGTTATGGAGGAATTCTGCCACTTATATGCAGACCCTGTCCAGCCTCGTGTCCTCCCCAAATCACTGCTGTGTCTTCATGACCCACAGATGATGAGCTGTGAACTATCTGTCCTTCTGCAGCACTGTGAGCGTCTGAAACACTGCGTTGCTGTGTCAGAAGCAGAGGCAGATGCACTAGAAGAAAAAACCAGGGAGCAGCATAAATGTGAGTTTTGGCACACAGCTCGAGCAGGAAGAATCACAACGTCAAACATACAGTTTTGGCCACTTCTATTGCCACGCCTACATTATCAATTGTGAAGAAAGTGTGCTACCCACAAAAATGTCACGTCAGCTTTCAGACAATGAACCACAAACAATAAAATGGGGAAAAGAGAATGAAGACACGGCTAGAGAATGGTCCACTTCACAGAGTAAGCTGCAGCACAGAGGACTTAAAGTGGAAAAGTGTGGTTTTATCGTCAACCCCTCGTTCCCTGAACTGGGCGCCACACCTGATGCTCTCGTGACCTGTGAATGCTGTGGAAATCAAGCACCCGTTTAAGCACCGCAACCACAACCTCCTGCAGGCCTGCGAAGACGATAAATCCTGTCTGAATTTAAATGATGGAATGGTGAAATTGAAACAGACACACGTACTACAAGCAGGTGCAAGTACAGATCACTTTTGTGACTTTGTCATGTGGACAAGCAAAGCTTGTGTAATTACGCATGTAATGCCAGATGTCAACATGTGGGATCAAATTTTACCTGTGGCTCAGGATTTCTTTGACAAGGTTGTTATGCCTGAGCTCCTGAACACTATACCAATCCAGTATCCAGCATTTCACAAGGACAGCCTTCCACAGAAGTTGCTGTGACAACCAAAAAGAAAGAGCTAAAGCAAAGTAAACAGACTGTATTCTGCACTTTAGGGTTTGTTATTTTACCTGTTTATTCATTACTAACTGTTAATTAGATACATGTATACTTGTTTGGTGCAATAATTTTCTGATTTTTACTCATTTAATTTTACAGCTGTTGTTAATTTTTTTATATTGGTGTATTGGCACCAACAAAGCCAATTTGGCATTTCAGGTTGAAGTATTTTATTTAAGTATTTCTGATTCTATTTAAATAAATTGTTTCTTAAATCATATAATTTATTGTCTTTGTTTATAAACAGCATTATTGCTTAATTGAATAATCTTACAAGAAATAGGCAAAATTGTATTTCATTGTGCTTTATTAGCTGCTCTGGGGAGAAACAAATCAGACAAAAACTAAGATTTCAAAACAACATACTGGAAAACAGTTATTCATCACTTGATTGTCTCAGTACAACACTTGGACACATATTTGTAAGTGCACATGAAACAGCAACTATCTTATCCAGCAAAGTCATATTTTCACCTTCACATGGCACCACTAACCCTAGACATATTGTGTCATTCAGTATGGTGTACTTGGAACGTAGACAGCCTATTACTCGTTCAACATGGATCCTGATGTGTGCAAGTTTTTGGGTCTCCTCCACATCTTCTGATTGTAGCTGACTACGGCCTCGGGTGAATGCTGGGATTTTTAAAGTGGCACCCATTAGGGGACCACTTTCTTTAATATCAAATCCCCGGTCTGCAAGCACTATGTCACCAGGTGAGAGCTTCTGCAGAAAACCAGATGTTTCAGCTATGCGTTCATCACTGGTACGCCCTCCCCATCCTTTAGAAATGAACGAGATGGTCCCTTGTGGTGTGATGCCTATGAGATATTTTATTGTGCCTACTTTGTGGAATATGTCTCTGTCTTAGCACATAAAATTTGTGCTCTTTCTATGAAAAGTTCAAAACAGTCAATTATAACTGTCACACGGTCACCAAACATCTCAACATACTGGTGTGGCATACTGGCCTGTATGCAAAACCTTTTTGGCCAGTGCACTAACCGGCTGAGGTGAGCATACAGTACATTTACAGTAATGTTAAACACGGTTGATGTAGTTGTGTAACTAATATCAAAGAGGTGTGCGACGTGTTCAAGTGGTAGGTTCGGTCTTAAACGCATGACAGTCAACAAAAGCATCTGAAAAGGAGAAATCTTTCTGTCAGTATTTGGTAAGCTGGGGCGAATTTGCTGTAGCACCCCCATTAGTAATGCAAAGGATGGCAGCCCTGTGTAGAACTTCATTTAAGGGTTTTTGTCTTTGACGAAGTCCTTGTCTAATTTCTTTTTGGCCAGTTCTTGTTTCAATTTTTGGTTTTCTTCCTGCAGGTGCTCTATTTCTTTTAACCTCAGAGAACACATTTTACACTCCTGCTGTTCTTCATCCTCGTGTTGTTGACTTATCTGCTGTGGTTGGATCTCAGCTGCCGTTTCAGTAGTGACTAGTGCTGAAACACACATACATAATTTATTTAGAGTGCAAAACATAAGACAAAGTACTGAAATAATATCAGAGATGGCACAAAACACTGGTTAAATAAATTTCATTTAATTTATAGAATAACAATCTTACCTGCATGGATTTCACCTGGATTATCCATCTCTGGCCTGGTGGAATGTTGAGCTCTTGGTAGCAGCTGTTTTGATCTCGCTCTCCCTCTTAACCGGTCAAATCTTGCTGTGGTAGAATCTTTTAACTCAGTATGACCCAGGTTGATAGAGGGTGCCCAGTCTGGATCGCATTCCAGCATTTCGTACGCTGGTTTCCCTGCAAAAGACAACAAACATTAGCCTGCAAAGCTACAGTAAACAAAGTAGCATAGCGCAACAAATTCAATTCCAATCAATACAAGACGTATTTTTGTTATGTATTATAATTATTTGTATTACTTATTAACTACAACACATACAAATGTACCTTTTTGGAAATGCTTGGAGCAGACTAACATGTGAGCTGGAGTGTTCTGGAACGTCAAACAAGGTCTTCGAATAGCTGCAAGCCACACCATCCGACGCCTCTTTGTGAGTTCTTACACATGGCTTGTTGAGTTTTTCTTCCACGAAGGAAACTGAACCCTTTCCCTTTCGGCTTACTGTGACTATCATGCGATCGGCTATGACAGTTAATAATGCAACAACTTCTTGCCATTCTTTGTCTCTCTTTATCTCCTTGTAACGGTTGTGCGCTAGCCACTTGTACCCACAATCCTTTGCGGTAATGATGTCACGTTTTTGAACTCTATTGGGTCATGATTGAGCGCTGCACACAAACAGAAATACAAAAACCTTTTAATGTTTTAATGTTGATGTTTCAAGTTTGCTCCCCTCAAATTGTGAACTATTCTTATGAATAGCATGAGAAACCCTAACCTTTGTTATGGTATGAATGTATTTCGGAAAGAACTCAACTACCCAGAATGCCATGGGAGTTGATGAGTGTAGCACTGTACTGAGAGGCACGGGGTTCAAGAATAAAACATGTTGGTTCAGCTATCATGCCTCGTCTGCTTATTATAAGAGTAAGCAAGACAACACATGGTGTCAGAAGTGGACGTGAGCGACTACAGATATAAGATTTGCCATGAGAAAAAGAAGAAAAGTCAGTCTAAGGATGCATGAGTAAAACATGCTAAAAAGCAACATGCTAACGAGCTGTGCTACATCGTGTGATGGCTACAAGCTGCGCTAAAGGCGAAGTGTGGGGAGAGGAGCAGACAGAACAAGTAGAAGTGCACGAAATAGCACATAACAGGCAACAGCAAAGTGCTGTGAATGTCCCGATACTCTGACGTGCAGCCATGGATAAGCCAAGTCCTCCCACTTCTATGCAACTGACTGGTAATCTTGCTGATAACTGGAAGCGTTTCAAGCAAAGGTTTAAAATATATCTAACGGCAAGTGGAACTGGGGGAGATGATGAAAAACTGAAAGCTAACATCCTTTTGCACATTATAGGAAAAGATGCTTTGGACATATACAGTATGATAGCTTTCAGCTGGATGAAGATAATCTGACTTTGGCCGATGTAATGACAAAGTCTGAAGAATACGTTGTGCCTAGTCAGAACGTGACTTTCAAAAGGTACAAGTTTTTCACCCATGACCAAAAGCAGGGAGTACCCTTTGATCAGTACTTAGAAGGGCGTCACACATTAAGCAAAACATGTGAATTTAGCACTCCGAGAGACTCACTAGTGAGGGACAGGATCGTCTGCAGAACAGTGGACAATGCACTTAGAGAACGATCGCTCAGAGAGACTGGACTTCCATTGGACAAGTGTGTCAGTATGTGCAGAGCAGCAGAAACCACTAGAGAACAAGCAAAAGATCTCCGGAGAGGTGAAACAACAGTGCATGCAATAAATAAAGATGGAAGGAAAAAGAAAGTGTTTACCAAACATAAAGACCAAAAAGAGAAATCTGCAGAGTTCAGATGTGGTAAATGTGGAAGCAGCCACAAACCAAAATCTTGTCCTGCATTTGGGAAATCCTGTAGCAACTGTGGAAAAAGCAATCACTATGCTAAATATTGCAGAGCTGTCCCGAAACAGAAACAAAACAAAACACTGACAGTTAAAAGCAAAATTCATCCAGTGAAAACGAAAGGGACTAGATACACAGGAGGATGAATTCATGTTAAAGGTGCATGTGTCGCAACATTCAAACACAAAAATCGACAAATACAAGCACAACTACTGATTGTGGATAAGAGTGTACAACCAATCATAGGACTCAGTGCATGCATAAAGCTCCACCTGGTTAAAAAGGTGTTTGTAGCGATGACACCAGAAGCTGCAAATGATCAGGATTCACTCATGGAGGAGTATAAAGACTGCTTCAGAGGACTGGGATGTCTCCCTGGAGAACATAAAATATGTGTGGATAAAAAATTGCCTCCTGTTATTCAATTTGCACTCAGGAAAAAACTGAAAGATGAACTAGCACGCATGGAGAAACTACAGGTCATCAAGGAAATAGATGAGCCAACTGAATGGGTCAGCTCATTGGTCATTCTGCAAAAGAAAACAGGTGTTCTAAGAGCATGCTTGGACCCAAGAGATCTAAATAAAGCTATAAAAAGAGAACATTTCAAGTTACCAACCTGAGAAGAAATCATGGCACATTTTGCTGGAGCTAAGTGGTTCAGCAAACTAGATGCCTCCTCAGGCTTCTGGCAGCTGAGATTGGATGAGGAGAGTTCCAGGTTGTGTACGTTCAACACGCCTGAGGGAAGGTACAGGTTTCTTCGTCTGCCATACGGTACCTGAAGTCTACCATAAGACTATTCACACGATTTTTGAACACATATCAGGAGCAGAGACCATGATGGATGACATCATAGTTTGGGGAACTACTTGTTAAGAACACTACAAAAGACTGAGACAAGTGCTGGACAAGGCAAGAGAAGTGAATCTAAAACTTAACAAAGACAAATGTGAGTTCGGAATGAAAACACTTACCTTTGTGGGGGATGTTGTAAGTGAAGATGGGGTGGAGCGCGACCCAAGAAAAACATCAGCAATAAACAACATGGAAAGACCAAAGAATAAAGATGATGTCAGACGATTTCTAGGAATGGTCATCCATCTTGCAAAGTTTGTTCCACAGTTGTCAACCTTGTCGGCACCACTCAGGATTCTTCTTGAACAAAAGAATGAATGGATCTGGTCCCATGAGCAGGAACAAGGCTTTCTAAAACTGATGGAGATTGTGTTGAAGTTTTACGACCCAGAAAAGAAAACCAGGATCTCAGCAGATGCGTCACTATACGGCCTGGGAGCGGTGCAGTTACAGCAGCATGACAAGCAGTGGCTACCAGTAGCCTATGCTTCCAGAGCCTTGACAAGCGCAAAGTCTAGATATGCTCAAATTGAAAAAAAATTGTTAGCGAGCATGTATGCATGTTACCGTTTCCATCAGTATGTCTACGGTCAGACATTTGAAGTGGAAACTGACCATAAACCTTTGGTGTCCATCATGTGCAAACCTTTGAATGACTGTCCTGTACGGATACAGCGCATGTTAATCAGATTGCAGATATATGATGTGCACATGATATGCACAAAGGGAAAGTACATGTACACAGCTGACACCTTATCTAGAGCAGTGGATAAGGAGGAACATACAGGCATATGTTGACATGGTTGTGAAGTCTCTCCCAGTAACTGCTGATAGAATGGGACAAATACGAAGAGAGAGACAGATGCAGATGAAACAATGAAAGAACTCAAGAGCATGATACAGAAAGGATGGCCTGAAAACAAAAGAGACTGTTCTGTGAAAATTAAAGGCTACTGGAATTGCAGAGCAGAACTTTCAGTGGTGGATGAGATAGTGATGAAGGGGAGCAAATTTGTCATTCCATCCTTGTTAGGTCTCGGGGTTTCTGTTCCTGTTTGGAGATTTTTTCTTTTTTACTTCTGTTAGTTTTGTTATGTAGTTCTTGTCCATCATCATTCTGTGATTTTGTGTTTAGATTTTCCCTGGTCCCCTCCTTGTTTCATGTTCAGCCTTGTCGTGTCTATTGTCTTACTGTCTGACTTTTATTTTGTCGTCGTCCGCTTATGCTCTTATTTTGATATCAGTTGTACTTCATGTTTTCCCCATCATGTAGGTACTTTGATTGTGTGTTGTCATTTCCTCTGTTCTTCCTGTCCTCTCTCCAGGTGTGTCACGTTTCTGTAATTAGTTTGGTTTGAGTATTTAAGTAGCAGGTTGAGTTCTGTTCTGTGTCGATTAGTTTTTAATTCCTTTATGTCCTGACGTCTGGGTGTGTCGGATGTTCTCCTTTTTGGATTTATTACCTTTTGTTCCTGTCTCTTAATTGGTTTCAATCTTACTTATCTGACATATGCTTTTCTGTCCAGTTGGGACAGTTCTCATCCCCCACTTAAATATGGGGTACCTCAAGGCTCAATTCTGGGCCCCATTTTATTTTCTATGTATCTGCTGCCCTTGGGGTCCATCTTTAAAAAGTATAATGTGAGTTATCACTTCTATGCAGATGACATCCAGGTCTATGTGCCTATTTGGTATGGAACTCGCCATGCATGGTGAGGAGCTTTCGTGTCTTAACATCTGTGGTCTGTATCTCATCCTTTGGCCATCTTATTATTCCCGCAGAGTATCTGATCACTGGCAGGGCGTAACTGTTTATTTCCTTGGATTTGTTCATTCCATTGAGCTGGCTTCTTAGGACTTGCCTCACTCATTGTAGGTATTTGGCTGTTGCTGCTTCCCTTGTTGCCTGCTCAAGGTTGCCATTTGCCTGTGGTATTCCCAGGTACTTGTAACTGTCCTCAATGTCTGCTATTGTTCCCTCTGGGAGTGAGACCCCTTCAGTGTGGACTACCTTGCCTCGCTTTGTGACCATCCTCCTACATTTTTCAAGCCCGAATGACATCCCAATGTCATTGCTGTAGATCCTAGTGGTGTGGATCAGGGAATCAATGTCCCATTTGCTCTTAGCATACAGCTTGATGTCATCCATGTAGAGGAGGTGGTTGATTGTAGCTTCGTTCTTGGCGGTTCTTGGCGGTATCCATAGCCGGTCTTGTTGATTATCTGGCTTAGGGGGTTCAGACCTATGCAGAACAGCAGTGGGGACAGAGCATCACCTTGGTATGTTCCACATTTGATGGATACTTGTGCAAGTTGCTTTCCATTGGCCTCAAGGGTGGTTCTCCACAACCTCATTGAGTTCGCAATGAATGCTCTAACAGTCCTGTTGATGTTGTAGAGCTTCAAGCATTCATTGATCCATGTGTGTGGCATCGAGTCGTAGGCTTTCTTGTAGTCAATCCAGGCAGTGCACAGGTTGGTCTTTCAGGATTTGCAGTCTTGAGCAACTGTTCTGTCAACCAGGAGCTGGTGTTCAGCACCTCTGGTATCTCTACCAATGCGCTTCTGTGCTTTGCCTATGTATTGATCCATGTGCTTGCTTATCTTGGTAGCGATGATGCCTGACATGAGCTTCCATGTTGTGGAGAGACAGGTTATTGGGCGATAGTTGGATGGGACTGCACCTTTGGTGGGATCCTTCTGGATCAGGATTGTTCCCCCTTCGGTTAGCCAATCTGGGTGAGTCCCATCTCTTAGGAGCTGGTTCAGTTGTGCTGCTAGGCGCTCATGGAGTGCTGTGAGTTTCTTTAGCCAGTAGGCGTGGATCATGTCTGGGCCTGGTGCTGTCTAGTTTTTCATACCTGAGACTCTTTCTTGGATGTCTGCCACTATGATGGTAACTGGATTCTGCTCAGGGAGGTTGCTGTGCTCCTCTCTCAGAGAGGCCAGCCACTGAGCACTGCTGTTATGTGCTGCTTCCTTTTCCCATATGCTCTTCCAGTAACTTTCAGTTTCCAGCCTTGGTTGGTCTATTTTGCTGCTGTTGTTGCCCTGCCACTGAGCATACACCTTTGGTGGTTGTGTCACAAACAGCCTGTTTATTCGTCTGGCTTCATTGTCTTTCGTGTATCTCTTTAGGCGATACGCCAAGGCTTGGAGTCTTTGTTTGGCAGTTTCGAGTGCTTCAGGTATGGACAGCTGGGTTTACCTCTTTGGTATTGGTCGTTTCATTACACCTCTCTGGGCCTCTGTCAACTGGCTTACTTCTCTCCGAGCTACCTTTATGTTAGCTTCCAGCCGTCTCTTCCATGGTGGGTATTGTTTCTCATGGTCACTCTTATAGCCAAGGGTCTCTAGGATCACTGCTGCTGTGGAGTATATCAGTTCATTGGTTTCAGTGACTGATGTGGTAGGGATTGCCCTCAATGCTGCATTTACTGTTTCCAGAAGACTTTCTGAGGGTCCTTCACTTAGCCGTTGTAATCGATGGCGGGGGGATCTTGTGTTCATTCTTGCCAGAATTTTATCTTTCAGGTCAGTCTCTTCCTTATTCAGTGCTATGGTTTCACTCATTGGGGGTCTGTTCCCCACCTCTGGTTGGGGAGTTGGTATAACCTCCCCTCTGACCTGGCATCCTGATTCCTCCTTGTCGTAGCATTTGTGTTTTATCTTATCAATCTCAAGTTGTGAAAGCAGTTGCCGTTTGTCTATGTTGGAACACTGAGTTACTAGATGTTTTGCAGTCAACTGTGATTGTGGGTATCGAAGTGACCAGTCAGCCCGCATTCTCCTTGTGTACCCTCTCTGTTTAGGGTTACTTGAGTAGTAGCATTCCAACAGAGCCCTATTTTCGCATCTCATCCATTTCCGTCTGGTTGTTGTTGTTCCAGTAACCCATTTTACATCAAGTTGCCCTGGCTCCCCAGCACCTGACACAGACCTTGTTTCTCCGGGCGACTTCTGAGCCGGCATCTCATTTGTTTCATTATCTCTCTCATCATGTATGTGGTAGGCAGTAGCTTGAAGGGCCTTGCCCAAGGACCCCCACTGGATTGGTGTTTATAGCTCACGGTCCATTATATATATATATATATATATATATATATATATATATACACTCACCGGCCACTTTATTAGGTACACCTGTCCAACTGCTCGTCAACACTTAATTTCTAATCAGCCAATCACATGGCGGCAACTCAGTGCATTTAGGCATGTACACATGGTCAAGACAATCTCCTGCAGTTCAAACCGAGCATCAGTATGGGGAAGAAAGGTGATTTGAGTGACTTTGAACGTGGCATGGTTGTGCCAGAATGGCTGGTCTGAGTATTTCAGAAACTGCTGATCTACTGGGATTTTCACACACAACCATCTCTAGGGTTTACAGAGAATGGTCCGAAAAAGAAAAAATATCCAGTGAGCGGCAGTTCTGTGGGCGGAAATGCCTTGTTGATGCCAGAGGTCAGAGGAGAATGGCCAGACTGGTTCGAGCTGATAGAAAGGCAACAGTGACTCAAATAACCACTCGTTACAACCAAGGTAGGCAGAAGAGCATCTCTGAACGCACAGTACGTCGAACTTTGAGGCAGATGGGCTACAGCAGCAGAAGACCACGCCGGGTGCCACTCCTTTCAGCTAAAAACAGGAAACTGAGGCTACAATTTGCACAAGCTCATCGAAATTGGACAATAGAAGATTGGAAAAACGTTGCCTGGTCTGATGAGTCTCGATTTCTGCTGCGACATTCGGATGGTAGGGTCAGAATTTGGCGTCAACAACATGAAAGCATGGATCCATCCTGCCTTGTATCAACGGTTCAGGCTGGTGGTGGTGGTGTAATGGTGTGGGGAATATTTTCTTTGCACTCTTTGGGCCCCTTGGTACCAATTGAGCATCGTTACAACGCCACAGCCTACCTGAGTATTGTTGCTGACCATGTCCATCCCTTTATGACCACAATGTACCCAACTTCTGATGGCTACTTTCAGCAGGATAATGCGCCATGTCATAAAGCTGGAATCATCTCGGACTGGTTTCTTGAACATGACAATGAGTTTACTGTACTCAAATGGCCTCCACAGTCACCAGATCTCAATCCAATAGAGCATCTTTGGGATGTGGTGGAACGGGAGATTCGCATCATGGATGTGCAGCCGACAAATCTGCGCCAACTGTGTGATGCCATCATGTCAATGTGGACCAAACTCTCTGAGGAATGCTTCCAGCACCTTGTTGAATCTATGCCATGAAGAATTGAGGCAGTTCTGAAGGCAAAAGGGGGTCCAACCCGTTACTAGCATGGTGTACCTAATAAAGTGGCCGGTGAGTGTATATATATATATATATAGGAGGAGTAGTGTGACCCGGTACATCCGCTGTACTGAGCACCCCAGTTGCACCGAGTCCGGGCGGGCCTTGGTTCAGCCGCATCCGACAACTTCACATCTGGTTAAAAAGCTACTGTCACTCCAACAATATTCCATATGTGGACAACTTCACCACCTTCTATAATAGACCTTACCTCTTCAAACCAGACAGCTTACATCCCAATTAAACAGGTTCTTATCTTCTATCCATGAACATTGATCTCACCCTCCACTCCTGTAAGTCTTTTTCAGATTGACAATCCAGCCAGAACTCACCTCCCTCAGTAAGATCTCTTATTTCATATCATATACCAGTACACATCACCCACAGACATAACACATCTCACCACTCTCATCCACACACTGCTCTGGCTCAATGTCTCCGTCCCATACAAACAAACACCTGTCAAACACACATCTACACGCTCACAACCAGACTTACCTGCATCACTTAACATGGCTCTTTTAAATGTGAGTCTTCTATTAATAATTATTTTATTTTAGATAACAGCATAGACTGTCTCTTTTTAACAGAAACCTGGCTTGGCACTGATTATTCTCACTGAGGCCTCCCCCTCCAAATTTTTAATTTTTTATTTTCAATATGGGAAGGTAGAAGAGGTGGTGGCGCTGCATCAATTGCTCAAAGTTCTCTTTTAGCTTAAGTCATTGTTTTTAACCAGTATTCTTCATTTGAGCATCATGCGTTTGTTTTTAATAACCCACCTGTTTTATGTGTCACATTATACCAAGCACCAAAACCTCCGTCCTGTTTTATTCAAGAGTACTCTTTGAAATACAGTGGGGCAAAAAAGTATTTAGTCAGCCACCAATTGTGTAAGTTCTCCCACTTAAAAAGATCAGAGAGGCCTGTAATTTTCATCATAGGTATACCTCAACTATGAGAGACAAAATGAGGAAAAAAAATCCAGAAAATCACATTGTCTGATTTTTAAAGAATTTATTTGCAAATTATGGTGGAAAATAAGTATTTGGTCAATAACAAAAGTTAATCTCAATACTTTGTTATATAGCCTTTGTTGGCAATGACAGAGGTCAAACGTTTTCTGTAAGTCTTCACAAGGTTTTCACACACTGTTGCTGGTATTTTGGCCCATTCCTCCATGCAGATCTCCTCTAGAGCAGTGATGTTTTGGGGCTGACGCTGGGCAACACGGACTTTCAACTCCCTCCAGAGATTTTCTATGGGGTTGAGATCTGGAGACTGGCTAGGCCACTCCAGGACCTTGAAATGCTTCTTACGAAGCCACTCCTTCGTTGCCCGGGCGGTGTGTTTGGGATCATTGTCATGCTGAAAGACCCAGCCACGTCTCATTTTCAATGCCCTTGCTGATGGAAGGAGGTTTTCACTCAAAATCTTACGATACATGGCCCCATTCATTCTTTCCTTTACACGGATCAGTCGTCCTGGTCCCCTTGCAGAAAAACAGCCCCAAAGCATGATGTTTCCACCCCCATGCTTTACAGTAGGTATGGTGTTCTTTGGATCCAACTCAGCATTCTTTCCCCTCCAAACACGACAAGTTGAGTTTCTACCAAAAAGTTCTATTTTGGTTTCATCTGACCATATGATGTTCTCCCAATCCTCTTCTGGATCATCCAAATGCTCTCTAGCAAACCGCAGACGGGCCTGGACGTGTCCTGGCTTCAGCAGGGGGACACGTCTGGCACTGCAGGATTTGAGTCCCTGGCGGCGTAGTGTGTTACTGATGGTAGCCTTTGTTACTTTGGTCCCAGCTCTCTGCAGGTCATTCACTAGGTCCCTCCGTGTGGTTCTGGGATTTTTGCTCACCGTTCTTGTGATCATTTTGACCCCACGGGGTGAGATCTTGCGTGGAGCCCCAGATCGAGGGAGATTATCAGTGGTCTTGTATGTCTTCCATTTTCTAATAATTGCTCCCACAGTTGATTTCTTCACACCAAGCTGCTTACCTATTGCAGATTCAGTCTTCCCAGCCTGGTGAAGGTCTACAATTTTGTTTCTGGTGTCCTTTGACAGCTCTTTGGTCTTGGCCATAGTGGAGTTTGGAGCGTGACTGTTTGAGGTTGTGGACAGGTGTCTTTTATACTGATAACGAGTTCACACAGGTGCCATTAATACAGGTAACGAGTGGAGGACCGAGGAGCCTCTTAAAGAAGTTACAGGTCTGTGAAAGCCAGAAATCTTACTTGTTTGTAGGTGACCAAATACTTATTTTCCACCATAATTTGCAAATAAATTCTTTAAAAATCAGACAATGTGATTTTCTGGATTTATTTTCCTCATTTTGTCTCTCATAGTTGAGGTATACCTATGATGAAAATTACAGGCCTCTCTGATCTTTTTAAGTGGGAGAACTTACACAATTGGTGGCTGACTAAATACTTTTTTGCCCCACTGTATTTTAAACAGCTTTGATTTTAAACAGCACATTACACAGCCGACTCACAGCAGGGGACACGCACTGGATCTGGTCATAACCTACAGCCTGTGCACTTGCGTGTCCTCTGTTGTGGACATGGCCGTGTCAGATCTTTTTAACATCACCAGTTTTATCCAACAGGAGGCGCCAGTGAGAACTGTGAGAAAATGATATTTAACTTCTGAAGTGGCTTTTGAATTTTATTGATATTTTATACCAAACTCCTGCTCAGACTTTACCTGCATCCAGCGATTTTATTGTTGATACTTTTAACAGCAAACTGAAGTCAGCCATAGATGCTACAGCTCCACTGAAAACTAAGATTTTAAAATCCAAACCAACACCACGGTGGAGAAACGATGAAGTCAAGGACTTAAAAAGGTTGTGCAGGAGAGCAGAGAGAGAGAGAGCACATGCGTGCTGCAGACGAGGTTGTGTGCTTGTAGTTCGGTACTACATCAGGGTGAAGAGTGCAGCACAACACTCTTCAGTATTACAATACAACAAGCACATTTGTCCATCATTTACAATAGATCTTACAAAATGATACTTGATGTCCACATGTTTGCATCTTTGTCAACTTACAGGATTTTTAGCCAAAGCTATTGTTCCTTGGTTGTCTTCATATACTACTGTTTGTAGGTTCTTGTAATCATCGATCCCTTTCAACAGTTGCTCTAAATACACACACTCTTGCAATGTGGAAGCTAGAGCCATATATTCTGCTTCACAAGTAGAAAGTGCAACAGTGGGTTGTTTCTTTGTCTTCCATGAAACTAGAGAACTGTTTTTAGATAGACTAATGCAATAACCCGTAGTACTACGTCTATCTGCAGTGTCCCCTGCCCAGTCAGCATCACTGTAGGCTACTAAACCTAGGCATTCACTGTTGTTTCTCCTGAAACACAACTTTTTATCCTTTGTGCCTTTTAGATATCTTAGTACATGTTTCACAGTTACCCACTGTTCCTCAGTTGGTGCATTGAAGAACTGTGATAATTTGCTGACCACAAAACTTACGTAGATCTGGACGATTACATGTTGTGAGATATATAATGGTGCATTCACACCGGCCACTTTGTCAACGTCAAGCAACGCTGATAACGCTCCAAATTTGACGTGAAAGTTGAGGCTCATAACGCCTGCCAGTCAGAGCGCATAGGCGTTAAAGCTCGTAAAGCCTGACCGAAAAAGAGCGCGAAGGCGGGGCTTCCTTTGTTATGGGATGTTCGGAGCTATGGCGGATCATATTGAGACAGTGGCTTGGATTTATCTACTCGACGTCGGGTGCATCAGCGCCGTTTGTGGATACACCCCATTCTTCAGATGCGTTCTGAGTTTGGTGAGTTTAACCATTTGCTCCAGGAGCTACGTTTGGATGACGTTCTCTTCCAGCACTTCTTCCGTCTGTCCCGCTCCCAGTTTGAAGACTTTCTGCTTCATTCATGTATGTCACTACGATGAGACGCTCTGATTGGTTGACATGCCGCTTCAAGAGCGTTATGAACGTCAAAAGTTCAGCTAGCTTAGAAAAGTTGCCGCTCATAATGCTCACAAAGCGCCGCAGAGCCGTTGACATCTGTCTGACGCCCGTCCACCGTAGACTTTACATATAAACTTGCCGCTTATGAAGTTGATGGTTGGGCCAGTGTGAATGCACCATTAGGCTTCCAACAGCTTCTCTATTCATCTTCACATTTTCCATCCTAGCAGCATCTCCTGTGTAACTCAGCTTCTGATCACATGGGGTTTCCCTGGGCTTACAGTTTTGCATGTTAAACCTTGCCAGTATCTTGTCAACATATTTTTCCTGTGACATTAGCTACGTTTACATGGGCACATTTAATCAGAATAAACGCCCAATCAGAACAAAAAGACGTCATGTAAACATGTCAATCAGAATGTTTTGATCCGATGAAGCCTGATCAGAATGAAATTTACTTCCGATCTAGAGGGGTGGTTTTGTCCGATCTTCATTCAGATAGACGTGCATGTATACACCCATTAGGAAAGAAAGGGTGTAAAAAGCCCACTGCGCATGCGTACAACTTCAGCGTGACGTCTTTCTGCTTTCGCAGACCCAAGTAGAAAACATGGCGGGAGGTAAACAGAAGTGGTCTGCTGGTGCAGTCATCCTGTCATCCTGCTCTCCTCTCCTGTGGTGGAGGAGCAGTAGTAATATGTATTCAGCCTCTAGCTTGGTTAATGCGACCAGTAAAAACCCAAACATAAAGGTAATCACCTGCAGAAGGTCCATATTGGGGATAACGTGAGTCAGATCGAGCACACGATGGGGCGGGAAAGACGTGCAGAAAGGACGGAGTTTGTAAGACAACTCGCTGTGCGCATGCTCAACTCATTTAACCTGATTGAGTGCTTGGTGCATGTGTACTCATGGCATGATCAGATCATTTCAGTTAGTGTCCATGTGAACAGGGATTTGGGAATTCAGATTGACCAAGATTTTAATCAGATTGGGGAAATTTGGTGCATGTAAACGTAGCTACTAATGACACACATCCATTAGTTTAAGTAAAATCAATACCCAGAAAATGCTCGAGTCTGCCCAAATCCTTCATCTTGAATCTGACTGAAAGCATTTCTTTCACTTCTCTCATTTCTTTTTCATTGCTTGCTGCCATTATTAGATCATCAACCCTGATGATTATTATTATTTTTCCATGTTCTGTCTGCGTGGTATAGACACAATAGTCTGCAGGGTTTTGCTCAAAGTTTTTCTCAGTTAGATAATTGTTCAACATCTTGTTCCAGTGTCGACCAGATTGTTCCAACCCATACAGTGATCTTTTGAGTTTACACACCAAACCTTCCCCCTCTTCATAACCTCTTGGTTGATCGATATAGATTTCATAATTGATAGGCGCATGTAGGTATGCTGTTTTTACATCCATTTGATTTAGTAACAGGTTTTCTTCTGTTGCTTTTTGTAACAGGACTCTTATGCTGGTTAAGTTAGCAGTTGGTGGGAATATTTCTCCGTGATCTCTTCCTGTTTTCTGACTGTAACTTGGCTACAAATCTCGCTTTGTATCTGTCTTTTCCTTCATTGTCCCTTTTAACTGAATAAAACCACTTTCCTCCCACTGTTTGTACTGTCTGTAAGTAATATAACTTGCTGTCCACCTGAATATTAAAATTGGTCCCATCTTTGTGGGTCAACCTGTCATAACCTTGTTTAAAGGAGATCGTTGCTCTTTGTGTAGTCGCTGACTTTACGGAAAAGATGTCTTGTGGGTCAGACGGGATGAATAATGCATTAGTTAGCTTTGCCCTGCGTTGCTGGCCTGGACTGTCGATCAGGAGAACCTCAGCGTTTCCTCTTCGTTGAGCGATCCCTCTACATAGGGTCCCATCTGCCAGCTCCACACAGTGTGACTCCAGCTTGAACGTGTCATCAAAACTCTTGAACTTGGTTATGTCGTTAATGATGTGTGAAGTAGCTCCGGTGTCCACCAACAGACCTTTTTCCTTGATGCTGCGTGCCGTCTGGACTCTGATGTTGGCGTCCTTTACCTTGAAGACATAATCTGCTGCTGCAGCTCCAGGCTCGTTTCCGCTTTCCTCTGCGACCTTCTTCACACCATCTTGTTTCCCTCTCCGTCTGCATGTGGTCTCACTGTGTGTGCTGCTCTTGCAGTGATTACACCACGTTTTACGCTTGCAGGCTTTTGCTCTGTGGCCCTTTATCCCACACTTGAAACAGGTAATGTCCTCATCGTTATGGATTTGGCCTGGTGTTTCTCTGTCTGGCACCTGACACAATTTTCATCACGTTATCGCTGGACTCAGCTACACTTAGCTACACTTAGCTACACTTAGCTACACTTAGCTTCTCAGTGTCTTTAAAATTTCGCAGTTTTATCTTGAACTCTGCAAACGTTATGCCATCTTTATTATGTGTCACATGAATTGCAAAAGGTTTGAAACTTTCAGGTAGTCCCTTTAAAACCATAGCTATCAGCAGACCATCGCCTAAAGTCTCACCCGCGTTGCGTAGCGTCTTAATGGCCACCTCCGTCCTGATGATGTAGTCGGTGACTGTCTCTTCCCTCCTTTTCTGAAGCGAGGTCAGCGTGGTGTATAAGGTGATGATTCTGGGCTTTCCTTTTCCCGCGTAGTAGTCCCTCAGGCTCTTTAACGCTTGTCTCCCATTATCTGGTGCATCTCTCATAATTAACGAAAGGCTTTTATCGTCTAGAAGTTGGATCATTTCTGCATATGCGTCAGCTGTTTCCTCGTCATCGTTCGGCTTCCTCAGAACAGTGTTCTTTAATCCAAGTAGATGCAGGTGTCCAAGCAGTTTTGTTTCCCAAAGCTTGTATTTGGTCTCTTCTCCATTAAACATAAGCCGAGGCAGCCTGCTTGCCCTTCGCTGATCCATCTTGCTTTGTTAGCCGTTAGCCCGCTATCTGAACGTGGGTCTGGATCCTTTAAAAGATTCCTCTTCAAGTTGGTTCTGGGCCCATAACCTGTTGAGCATTCAAGTGCAGCTTCAACAGTGATTAACTTGAAGGAATAATTGGAGGAGACCAAATGTGAATACTTTTTCTCTGGGTGTCGTTTAATAGTAGAACTTTGACACACACATGAACATCCTTCGTCGAATTAGATTCTTCTTCTACAACAACTCACAAAAAACTTGCTTCTTCTGGCACAGTCCACCTTAGTGAGTCCTGGGCTGTACACTTGTGCCCCCTTGTGGTGTAAACTGAATATTCCTTCAACTGAACAGTAAAATTACAGCTTGTACATATATCACAACTTGAGTACACAAACAAAAATATCTCAACAAAAAACAACCCAAAATTCCTTTAAAAACAATTAAGCTTTTAACAAATAGTGATTTTAGTAAGTCCTCCATGCCAGTGTCAGACGCTGCATGTGAGGAGTTTGCTGACCACTTCCAAAATAAGATCAATGCTATTAGATCTAACTTTTTACATCAACAAAATGTTGATTTTACCATATCTAAAGCATTGTTTTTACCGGAGGAAATACTGGACAGGTTGGTTCTGGTTGATACAGAGATGCTTAGCTGAGTTTTCTCTCAGCTAAAGCCTTTTAGATCCAGTTCCCACGTCACTTTTAAAGACGTTTTATGGATTCTTTGAGTGTGAGCTTTTGGTCATGGTGAATTATTCTCTTCAGACGGGGTTTTTTCCTGCTGCCGAATACTTTTGCAAGCCACAGTAGATCTGGCAGAGCCAGGTTAGTGGTAAAGAGGATTTTGCTCTGAGTGAGAAGCTCAACGGCTGTTTGTCGTTGTTCGAATAGTGTGCTTGCGTTTTAGCCCTCACCCCTTCCCTCAACGCCAATGTAGGACTCTCCCCTTATTTGTTTACTATCGGCATTGCAGGAGTTTTTCTGGAATTACTGCAACTTTATTTATTCTAACATGTTGGGATCATTAAAAGTAAAGGGCTGTTTATTGTTACTTTTAGCAGTATAAGTGTAATGGACAATCTAGTAGCCAATAGATAACGAAACGGGTTCGTTATCTATTGGCTACTGTATTTCAAGCCCCACCAGGTCTATGATTTATTAATATTATAACTTTTTCTTTTGGACACCATAAGTACAAGAGCGCTACAAGTTGATAAAATTATTTGAAAGTAAATTTGACATCTAAATTTGCTACAAAATCCTCTTTACCACCTATAAAGTTGAGTTAGCTTTTTTCTACACTATTTCTTTAAAGGTTGCATATGGAAAAGGAACACAGCCCGTTTGGTGTTCAGATGTTGTAGTTGCAACAACAGAACACTTTTAGCAGCTATTAGGATGCAGGTTCAACATTTCCACATGGGTCTTGATGTCGTGATTTTTTTTTTTATTTCGGTCCATCTATTGTAGCTTCACCTAAAATCTCTCTGGTTTTTGAGCTTCTCTGGTCGCTCCTCTTCTGAGAAGGATATTGAAATCTCCAGGGTTCTGAAGCAGCTGCTTGACCTGCTGACTCCGCCCCCTTCCACAGTATCAGCCTCAGTATTTACCGTATTAAGCAACCTGCAACGGTGCCGCTATTGGCTGGTAGATGCAAACATAATGCCAACGTCGTGCCCTTCAAAACAAATATTTTATTATATTTTAATTCAATATTCTGCACCCCTCTAAATGCCCCATGGAGGTATTATGTTTTATGAAATTGTTCCATATTCAACCTTTACTGGTTTAACAGACTGAAATTATGAAATAGACCAAAAACTTTTTCAAAATATTTCACCTTTTAGTGTATAGTTTCATATCAGTAGTAGAGTCTTTATATAGTGTGATATATTGCCTTTGACTCATACAGAACAACAAATGCCAGAAAAAAACACTTTTTGTTGGAAGACTGGAGTAAGAAGTAAATTAAAATCAGTGACATAAACCGAATCTTCACTTGAACCACTTGAAGGATGAAACTTGTGTTTTCATGGCTGAAGGGTTGAAAAAGCCACGTTTCAGCAGCAGCTTCTTCCTGTACTGTTGTTTGACTCTGTGTCGTGCGGAGGAAAGGGGTTGCCTTGAAGTCTGGGTTTCGGAAGGTCAAAGCTGGGTGTCAGGGTCAAAATCTCCTGCACCAACATTCTGAAACATGCAACAAAACAAGTTCAATTTTTCAATATAGATCATTTAAAAGATTATGTTAAATGTTATGCTAAAAAAAGCCCTTATTACATGAGTACTAAAAAATGTTATCTTTAAAACATTTTTTACTCCTAACTATGGTTTTTAACTATGATGAATTTTTCTAAACTCAAGATGTTATGTGGTCTGATGAGTCCAGACTGACCCTGTTCCAGAGTGAAGGTCATGTGGTCTGATGAGTCCAGACTGACCCTGTTCCAGAGTGAAGGTCATGTGGTCTGATGAGTCCAGACTGACCCTGTTCCAGAGTGATGGAAGAAGGTCATGTGGTCTGATGAATCCAGACTGACCCTGTTCCAGCGTGATAAAAGAAGGTTATGTGGTCTGACGAGTCCAGTCTGACCCTGTTCCAGAGTGAAGGTCATGTGGTCTGATGAGTCCAGAATGACCCTGTTCCAGAGTGATGGAAGAAGGTCATGTGGTCTGATGAGTCCAGACTGACCCTGTTCCAGCGTGAAGGTCATGTGGTCTGATGAGTCCAGACTGACCCTGTTCCAGAGTGAAGGTCATGTGGTCTGATGAGTCCAGACTGACCCTGTTCCAGAGTGAAGGTCATGTGGTCTGATGAGTCCAGACTGACCATGTTCCAAAATGATGGAAGAAGGTCATGTGGTCTGAAGAGACCAGACTTACCCTGTTCCAGAGTGATGGAAGAAGGTCATGTGGTCTGATGAGTCCAGACTGACCCTGTTCCAGAGTGTAGGTCATGTGGTCTGATGAGTCCAGACTGACCCTGTTCCAGAGTGATGGAAGAAGGTCATGTGGTCCGATGAGTCCAGACTGACCCTGTTCCAGAGTGATGGAAGAAGGTCATGTGGTCCGATGAGTCCAGACTGACCCTGTTCAAGGGTGAAGGTCATGTGGTCTGATGAGTCCAGACTGACCCTGTTCCAGAGTGAAGGTCATGTGGTCTGATGAGTCCAGACTGACCCTGTTCCAGAGTGATGGAAGAAGGTCATGTGGTCCGATGAGTCCAGACTGACCCTGTTCCAGAGTGATGGAAGAAGGTCATGTGGTCTGATGAGTCCAGACTGACCCTGTTCAAGGGTGAAGGTCATGTGGTCTGATGAGTCCAGACTGACCCTGTTCCAGAGTGTAGGTCATGTGGTCTGATGAGTCCAGACTGACCCTGTTCCAGAGTGAAGGTCATGTGGTCTGACGAGTCCAGACTGACCCTGTTCCAGAGTGATGGAAGAAGGTCATGTGGTCCGATGAGTCCAGACTGACCCTGTTCAAGGGTGAAGGTCATGTGGTCTGATGAGTCCAGACTGACCATGGTCAAGGGTGAAGGTCATGTGGTCTGATGAGTCCAGACTGACCCTGTTCCAGAGTGATGGAAGAAGGTCATGTGGTCCGATGAGTCCAGACTGACCCTGTTCAAGCGTGAAGGTCATGTGGTCTGATGAGTCCAGACTGACCCTGTTCCAGAGTGAAGGTCATGTGGTCTGATGAGTCCAGACTGACCCTGTTCCAGAGTGATAAAAGAAGGTTATGTGGTCTGATGAGTCCAGACTGACCCTGTTCCAGAGTGATGGAAGAAGGTCATGTGGTCCGATGAGTCCAGACTGACCCTGTTCCAGAGTGTTGGAAGAAGGTCATGTGGTCTGATGAATCCAGACTGACCCTGTTCCAGAGTAATGGAAGAAGGTCATCTGGTCTGATGAGTCCAGACTGACCTTGTTCCAGAGTGATGGAAGAAGGTCATGTGGTTCGATTAGTCCAGACTGACCCTGTTCCAGAGTGATGGCTGAAGGTCATGTGGTCTGACGAGTCCAGACTGACCCTGTTCCAGAGTGAAGGTCATGTGGTCTGATGAGTCCAGACTGACCCTGTTCCAGAGTGATGGAAGAAGGTCATGTGGTCCGATGAGTCCAGACTGACCCTGTTCCAGAGTGATGGAAGAAGGTCATGTGGTCTGATGAGTCCAGACTGACCCTGTTCCAGAGTGAAGGTCATGTGGTCTGATGAGTCCAGACTGACCCTGTTCCAGAGTGATGGAAGAAGGTCATGTGGTCCGATGAGTCCAGACTGACCCTGTTCCAGAGTGAAGGTCATGTGGTCTGATGAGTCCAGACTGACCCTGTTCCAGAGTGATGGAAGAAGGTCACGTGGTCTGACAAGTCCAGACTGACCATGTTCCAGAGTGATGGAAGAAGGTCATGTGGTCTGATGAGTCCAGGCTGACCCTGTTCCAGAGTGAAGGTCATGTGGTCTGATGAGTCCAGACTGACCCTGTTCCAGAGTCATGGAAGAAGGTCATGTGGTCTGCTGAGTCCAGACTGACCCTGTTCCAGAGTGAAGGTCATGTGGTTTGATTAGTCCAGACTGACCCTGTTCCAGAGAGAAGGTCATGTGGTCTGATGAGTCCAGACTGACCCTGTTCCAGCGTGAAGGTCATGTGGTCTGATGAGTCCAGACTGACCCTGTTCCAGAGTGTAGGTCATGTGGTCTGATGAGTCCAGACTGACCCTGTTCCAGAGTGAAGGTCATGTGGTCTGATGAGTCCAGACTGACCCTGTTCCAGCGTGATAAAAGAAGGTTATGTGGTCTGACGAGTCCAGACTGACCCTGTTCCAGAGTGATGGAAGAAGGTCATGTGGTCCAATGAGACCAGACTGACCCTGTTCCAAAATGATGGAAGAAGGTCATGTGGTCCGATGAGTCCAGACTGACCCTGTTCCAGAGTGTTGGAAGAAGGTCATCTGGTCTGATGAATCCAGACTGACCCTGTTCCAGAGTAATGGAAGAAGGTCATGGGGTCTGATGTGTCCAGACTGACCTTGTTCCAGAGTGATGGAAGAAGGTCATGTGGTTCGATTAGTCCAGACTGACCCTGTTCCAGAGTGATGGAAGAAGGTCATGTGGTCTGATGAGTCCAGACTGACCCTGTTCCA
Source organism: Pachypanchax playfairii (assembly GCA_006937955.1). Taxonomy (NCBI): domain Eukaryota; kingdom Metazoa; phylum Chordata; class Actinopteri; order Cyprinodontiformes; family Aplocheilidae; genus Pachypanchax; species Pachypanchax playfairii. Next base: position 27,471 of record SSNP01000471.1, read on the forward strand.
GAGTGATTGTCATGTGGTCTGACGAGTCCAGACTGACCCTGTTCCAGAGTGATGGAAGAAGGTCATGTGGTCCAATGAGACCAGACTGACCCTGTTCCAGAGTGATGGAAGAAGGTCATGTGGTCCGATGAGTACAGACTGACCCTGTTCCAGAGTGATGGAAGAAGGTCATGTGGTCCAATGAGACCAGACTGACCCTGTTCCAGAGTGATGGAAGAAGGTCATGTGGTCTGATGAGTCCAGACTGACCCTGTTCCAGAGTGAAGGTCATGTGGTCTGACAAGTCCAGACTGACCATGTTCCAGAGTGATGGAAGAAGGTCATGTGGTCTGATGAGACCAGACTGACCCTGTTCCAGAGTGAAGGTCATGTGGTCTGATGAGTCCAGACTGACCTTGTTCCAGAGTGAATGTCATGTGGTTTGATTAGTCCAGACTGACCCTGTTCCAGAGTGAAGGTCATGTGGTTTGATTAGTCCAGACTGACCCTGTTCCAGAGTGAAGGTCATGTGGTCTGATGAGTCCAGACTGACCCTGTTCCAGAGTGATAAAAGGTTATGTGGTCTGATGAGTCCAGACTGACCCTGTTCCAGAGTGATGGAAGAAGGTCATGTGGTCTGATGAGTCCAGACTGACCCTGTTCCAGAGTGATGGAAGAAGGTCATGTGGTCTGATGAGTCCAGACTGACCCTGTTCGAGGGTGATGGAAGAAGGTCATGTGGTCCGATGAGTCCAGACTGACCCTGTTCCAGAGTGATGGAAGAAGGTCATGTGGTCCAATGAGACCAGACTGACCCTGTTCCAGAGTGATGGAAGAAGGTCATGTCGTCCGATGAGTCCAGACTGACCATGTTCCAAAATGATGGAAGAAGGTCATGTGGTCTGACGAGACCAGACTTACCCTGTTCCAGAGTGATGGAAGAAGGTCATGTGGTCTGATGAGTCCAGACTGACCCTGTTCGAGGGTGATGGAAGAAGGTCATGTGGTCTGACGAGTCCAGACTGACCATGTTCCAGAGTGATGGAAGGTCATGTGGTCCGATGAGTCCAGACTGACCCTGTTCGAGGGTGATGGTCATGTGGTATGATGAGTCCAGACTGACCCTGTTCCAGAGTGAAGGTCATGTGGTCTGATAAGTCCAGACTGACCCTGTTCTAGAGTGATAAAAGGTTATGTGGTCTGATGAGTCCAGACTGACCCTGTTCCAGAGTGATGGAAGAAGGTCATGTGGTCCGATGAGTCCAGACTGACCCTGTTCAAGGGTGAAGGTCATGTGGTCTGATGAGTCCAGACTGACCCTGTTCCAGAGTGAAGGTCATGTGGTCTGATGAGTCCAGACTGACCATGTTCCAAAATGATGGAAGAAGGTCATGTGGTCTGACGAGACCAGACTGACCCTGTTCCAGAGTGAAGGTCATGTGGTCTGATGAGTCCAGACTGACCTTGTTCCAGAGTGAATGTCATGTGGTTTGATTAGTCCAGACTGACCCTGTTCCAGAGTGAAGGTCATGTGGTTTGATTAGTCCAGACTGACCCTGTTCCAGAGTGAAGGTCATGTGGTCTGATGAGTCCAGACTGACCCTGTTCCAGAGTGATGGAAGAAGGTCATGTGGTCCGATGAGTCCAGACTGACCCTGTTCCAGAGTGATGGAAGAAGGTCATGTGGTCTGATGAGTCCAGACCGACCCTGTTCCAGAGTGATAAAAGAAGGTCATGTGGTCTGATGAGTCCAGACTGACCCTGTTCCAGAGTGAAGGTCATGTGGTTTGATGAGTCCAGACTGACCCTGTTCCAGAGTGATGGAAGAAGGTCATGTGGTCTGATGAGACCAGACTGACCCTGTTCCAGAGTGATGGAAGAAGGTCATGTGGTCCGATGAGTCCAGACTGACCCTGTTCCAGAGTGTAGGTCATGTGGTCTGATGAGTCCAGACTGACCCTGTTCCAGAGTGATGGAAGAAGGTCATGTGGTCCGATGAGTCCAGACTGACCCTGTTCAAGGGTGAAGGTCATGTGGTATGATGAGTCCAGACTGACCCTGTTCCAGAGTGAAGGTCATGTGGTCTGATGAGTCCAGACTGACCCTGTTCCAGAGTGAAGGTCATGTGGTCTGATGAGTCCAGACTGACCCTGTTCCAGAGTGATAAAAGAAGGTTATGTGGTCTGATGAGTCCAGACTGACCCTGTTCCAGAGTGATGGAAGAAGGTCATGTGGTCTGACGAGTCCAGACTGACCATGTTCCAGAGTGATGGAAGAAGGTCATGTGGTCCGATGAGTCCAGACTGACCCTGTTCGAGGGTGATGGAAGAAGGTCATGTGGTCCGATGAGTCCAGACTGACCCTGTTCCAGAGTGATGGAAGAAGGTCATGTGGTCTGATGAGTCCAGACTGACCCTGTTCCAGAGTGATGGAAGAAGGTCATGTGGTCTGATGAGTCCAGACTGACCCTGTTCCAGAGTGATGGAAGAAGGTCATGTGGTCCGATGAGTCCAGACTGACCCTGTTCCAGAGTGATGGAAGAAGGTCATGTGGTCTGATGAGTCCAGACTGACCCTGTTCCAGAGTGAAGGTCATGTGGTCTGATGAGTCCAGACTGACCCTGTTCCAGAGTGATGGAAGAAGGTCATGTGGTCCAATGAGACCAGACTGACCCTGTTCCAGAGTGTTGGAAGAAGGTCATGTGGTCTGATGAGTCCAGACTGACCCTGTTCCAGAGTGATGGAAGAAGGTCATGTGGTTCAATTAGTCCAGACTGACCCTGTTCCAGAGTGATGGTCATGTGTTCTGACGAGTCCAGACTGACCATGTTCCAGAGTGATGGAAGAAGGTCATGTGGTCCGATGAGTCCAGACTGACCCTGTTCCAGAGTGATGGAAGAAGGTCATGTGGTCCGATGAGTCCAGACTGACCCTGTTCAAGGGTGAAGGTCATGTGGTCTGATGAGTCCAGACTGACCCTGTTCCAGAGTGAAGGTCATGTGGTCTGATGAGTCCAGACTGACCCTGTTCCAGAGTGAAGGTCATGTGGTCTGATGAGTCCAGACTGACCCTGTTCCAGAGTGATGGAAGAAGGTCATGTGGTCCGATGAGTCCAGACTGACCCTGTTCCAGAGTGATGGAAGAAGGTCATGTGGTCCGATGAGTCCAGACTGACCTTGTTCCAGAGTGATGGAAGAAGGTCATGTGGTTCAATTAGTCCAGACTGACCCTGTTCCAGAGTGATGGTCATGTGTTCTGACGAGTCCAGACTGACCCTGTTCCAGAGTGATGGAAGAAGGTCATGTGGTCCGATGAGTCCAGACTGACCCTGTTCCAGAGTGTTGGAAGAAGGTCATGTGGTCTGATGAATCCAGACTGACCCTTTTCCAGAGTAATGGAAGAAGGTCATGTGGTCTGATGAGTCCAGACTGACCTTGTTCCAGAGTGATGGAAGAAGGTCATGTGGTTCGATTAGTCCAGACTGACCCTGTTCCAGAGTGATGGAAGAAGGTCATGTGGTCTGATGAGTCCAGACTGACCCTGTTCCAGAGTGAAGGTCATGTGGTCTGACGAGTCCAGACTGACCCTGTTCCAGAGTGATGGACGAAGGTCATGTGGTCTGATGAGTCCAGACTGACCTTGTTCCAAAGTGATGGAAGAAGGTTATGTGGTTCGACTAGTCCAGACTGACCCTGTTCCAGAGGGATGGAAGAAGGTCATGTGGTCTGATGAGTCCAGACTGACCCTGTTCCAGAGTGAAGGTCATGTGGTCTGACGAGTCCAGACTGACCCTGTTCCAGAGTGATGGAAGAAGGTCATGTGGTTCGATTAGTCCAGACTGACCCTGTTCCAGAGTGATGGAAGAAGATCATGTGGTCTGATGAGTCCAGATTGACCCTGTTCCAGAGTGATGGTCATGTGGTCTGACGAGTCCAGACTGTCCCTGTTCCAGAGTGATGGAAGAAGGTCATGTGGTCTGATGAGTCCAGACTGACCTTGTTCCAGAGTGATGGAAGAAGGTCATGTGGTTCGATTAGTCCAGACTGACCCTGTTCCAGAGTGATGGTCATGTGTTCTGACGAGTCCAGACTGCCCCTGTTCCAGAGTGATGGAAGAAGGTCATGTGGTCCGATGAGTCCAGACTGACCCTGTTCAAGGGTGAAGGTCATGTGGTCTGATGAGTCCAGACTGACCCTGTTCCAGAGTGATGGAAGAAGGTCATGTGGTCTGATGAGTCCCGACTGTCCCTGTTCCAGAGTGAAGGTCATGTGGTCTGACAAGTCCAGACTGACCATGTTCCAGAGTGATGGAAGAAGGTCATGTGGTCTGATGAGACCAGACTGACCCTGTTCCAGAGTGAAGGTCATGTGGTCTGAAGAGTCCAGACTGACCCTGTTCCAGAGTGAATGTCATGTGGTTTGATTAGTCCAGATTGACCCTGTTCCAGAGTGAAGGTCATGTGGTTTGATGAGTCCAGACTGACCCTGTTCCAGAGTGATGGAAGAAGGTCATGTGGTTTGATTGGTCCAGCCTGACCCTGTTCCAGAGTGAAGGTCATGTGTTCTGATGAGTCCAGACTGACCCTGTTCCAGAGTGATGGAAGAAGGTCATGTGGTCCGATGAGTCCAGACTGACCCTGTTCAAGGGTGAAGGTCATGTGGTCTGATGAGTCCAGACTGACCCTGTTCCAGAGTGAATGTCATGTGGTTTGATTAGTCCAGACTGACCCTGTTCCAGAGTGAAGGTCATGTGGTCTGATGAGTCCAGACTGACCCTGTTCTAGAGTGATAAAAGGTTATGTGGTCTGATGAGTCCAGACTGACCCTGTTCCAGAGTGATGGAAGAAGGTCATGTGGTCCGATGAGTCCAGACTGACCCTGTTCCAGAGTGATGGAAGAAGGTCATGTGGTCCGATGAGTCCAGACTGACCCTGTTCAAGGGTGAAGGTCATGTGGTCTGATGAGTCCAGACTGACCCTGTTCCAGAGTGATAAAAGAAGGTTATGTGGTCTGATGAGTCCAGACTGACCCTGTTCGAGGGTGATGGAAGAAGGTCATGTGGTCTGACGAGTCCAGACTGACCATGTTCCAGAGTGATGGAAGAAGGTCATGTGGTCCGATGAGTCCAGACTGACCCTGTTCGGGGGTGATGGAAGAAGGTCATTTGGTCCGATGAGTCCAGACTGACCCTGTTCCAGAGTGATGGCAGAAGGTCATGTGGTCTGACGAGTCCAGACTGACCCTGTTCCAGAGGGATGGAAGAAGGTCATGTGGTCTGATGAGTCCAGACTGACCCTGTTCCAGAGTGATGGAAGAAGGTCATGTGGTCTGATGAGTCCAGACTGACCCTGTTCCAGAGTGAAGGTCATGTGGTCTGACGAGTCCAGACTGACCCTGTTCCAGAGTGATGGAAGAAGGTCATGTGGTCTGATGAGACCAGACTGACCCTGTTCCAGAGTGAAGGTCATGTGGTCTGATGAGTCCAGACTGACCCTGTTCCAGAGTGATGGAAGAAGGTCATGTGGTCCTATGAGACCAGACTGACCCTGTTCCAGAGTGATGGAAGAAGGTCATGTGGTCTGATGAGTCCAGACTGACCTTGTTCCAGAGTGATGGAAGAAGGTCATGTGGTTCAATTAGTCCAGACTGACCCTGTTCCAGAGTGATGGTCATGTGTTCTGACGAGTCCAGACTGACCCTGTTCGCGAGTGATGGAAGAAGGTCATGTGGTCCGATGAGTCCAGACTGACCCTGTTCCAGAGTGATGGAAGAAGGTCATGTGGTCCGATGAGTCCAGACTGACCCTGTTCCAGAGTGTTGGAAGAAGGTCATGTGGTCTGATGAGTCCAGACTGACCCTGTTCAAGGGTGAAGGTCATGTGGTCTGATGAGTCCAGACTGACCCTGTTCCAGAGTGAAGGTCATGTGGTCTGATGAGTCCAGACTGACCCTGTTCCAGAGTGATGGAAGAAGGTCATGTGGTCTGATGAGACCAGACTGACCCTGTTCCAGAGTGAAGGTCATGTGGTCTGATGAGTCCAGACTGACCCTGTTCTAGAGTGATAAAAGGTCATGTGGTCTGATGGGTCCTGACTGACCCTGTTCCAGAGTGATGGAAGAAGGTCATGTGGTCCGATGAGTCCAGACTGACCCTGTTCCAGAGTGTTGGAAGAAGGTCATGTGGTCTGATGAATCCAGACTGACCCTGTTCCAGAGTAATGGAAGAAGGTCATCTGGTCTGATGAGTCCAGACTGACCTTGTTCCAGAGTGATGGAAGAAGGTCATGTGGTTCGATTAGTCCAGACTGACCCTGTTCCAGAGTGATGGAAGAAGGTCATGTGGTCTGATGAGTCCAGACTGTCTCTGTTCCAGAGTGAAGGTCATGTGGTCTGATGAGTCCAGACTGACCCTGTTCCAGAGTGATGGAAGAAGGTCATGTGGTCCGATGAGTCCAGACTGACCCTGTTCCAGAGTGATGGAAGAAGGTCATGTGGTCTGATGAGACCAGACTGACCCTGTTCCAGAGTGAAGGTCATGTGGTCTGATGAGTCCAGACTGACCTTGTTCCAGAGTGAATGTCATGTGGTTTGATTAGTCCAGACTGACCCTGTTCCAGAGTGAAGGTCATGTAGTTTGATTAGTCCAGACTGACCCTGTTCCAGAGTGATGGAAGAAGGTCATGTGGTCTGATGAGTCCAGACTGACCCTGTTCCAGAGTGATGGAAGAAGGTCATGTGGTCCGATGAGTCCAGACTGACCCTGTTCCAGAGTGATGGAAGAAGGTCATGTGGTCTGATGAGACCAGACTGACCCTGTTCCAGAGTGAAGGTCATGTGGTCTGATGAGTCCAGACTGACCCTGTTCCAGAGTGTTGGAAGAAGGTCATGTGGTCTGATGAATCCAGACTGACCCTGTTCCAGAGTCAAGGTCGTGTGGTCTGATGAGTCCAGATGACTCTGTTCCAGCGTGATGGAAGAAGGTCATGTGGTCTGACGAGTCCAGACTGACCCTGTTCCAGAGTGTAGGTCATGTGGTCTGATGAGTCCAGACTGACCTTGTTCCAGAGTGATGGAAGAAGGTCATGTGGTCTGATGTGTCCAGACTGACCCTGTTCCAGAGTGTTGGAAGAAGGTCATGTGGTCTGATGAGACCAGACTGACCCTGTTCCAGAGTGTAGGTCATGTGGTCTGATGAGTCCAGACTGACCTTGTTCCAGAGTGAATGTCATGTGGTTTGATTAGTCCACACAGACTTACCCTGTTCCAGAGTGATGGAAGAAGGTCATGTGGTCTGATGAGTCCAGACTGACCCTGTTCCAGAGTGTAGGTCATGTGGTCTGATGAGTCCAGACTGACCATGTTCCAGAGTGATGGAAGAAGGTCATGTGGTCTGATGAGACCAGACTGACCATGTTCCAGGGTGAAGGTCATGTGGTCTGATGAGTCCAGACTGACCTTGTTCCAGAGTGAATGTCATGTGGTTTGATTAGTCCAGACTGACCCTGTTCCAGAGTGAAGGTCATGTGGTTTGATTAGTCCAGACTGACCCTGTTCAAGGGTGAAGGTCATGTGGTCTGCTAGTCCAGACTGACCCTGTTCCAGAGTGAAGGTCATGTGGTCTGACGAGTCCAGACTGACCCTGTTCCAGAGTGATGGAAGAAGGTCATGTGGTCTGATGAGTCCAGACTGACCCTGTTCCAGAGTGATGGAAGAAGGTCATGTGGTTCGATTAGTCCAGACTGACCCTGTTCCAGAGTGATGGAAGAAGGTCATGTGGTCTGATGAGACCAGACTGACCCTGTTCCAGAGTGAAGGTCATGTGGTCTGATGAGTCCAGACTGACCCTGTTCCAGAGTGATGGAAGAAGGTGATGTGGTCCTATGAGACCAGACAGACCCTATTCCAGAGTGTTGGAAGAAGGTCATGTGGTCTGATGAATCCAGACTGACCCTGTTCCAGAGTAATGGAAGAAGGTCATCTGGTCTGATGAGTCCAGACTGACCTTGTTCCAGAGTGATGGAAGAAGGTCATGTGGTTCGATTAGTCCAGACTGACCCTGTTCCAGAGTGATGGAAGAAGGTCATGTGGTTTGGTTAGTCCAGACTGACCCTGTTCCAGAGTGAAGGTCATGTGGTCTGATGAGTCCAGACTGACCCTGTTCCAGAGTGATGGAAGAAGGTCATGTGGTTCGATTAGTCCAGACTGACCCTGTTCCAGAGTGATGGAAGAAGGTCATGTGGTCTGATGAGACCAGACTGACCCTGTTCCAGAGTGAAGGTCATGTGGTCTGACGAGTCCAGACTGACCCTGTTCCAGAGTGGTGGAAGAAGGTCATGTGGTCTGATGAGTCCAGACTGACCTTGTTCCAGAGTGATGGAAGAAGGTCATGTGGTTCGATTAGTCCAGACTGACGCTGTTCCAGAGTGATGGAAGAAGTTCATGTGGTCTGATGAGTACAGACTGACCCTGTTCCAGAGTGAAGGTCATGTGGTCTGATGAGTCCAGACTGACCCTGTTCCAGAGTGATGGAAGAAGGTCATGTGGTCCTATGAGACCAGACTGACCCTATTCCAGAGTGATGGAAGAAGGTCATGTGGTCCGATGAGTCCAGACTGACCTTGTTCCAGAGTGATGGAAGAAGGTCATGTGGTTCAATTAGTCCAGACTGACCCTGTTCCAGAGTGATGGTCATGTGGTCTGACTGGTCCAGACTGACCCTGTTCCAGAGTGATGGAAGAAGGTCATGTGGTCTGACGAGTCCAGATTGACCCTGTTCCAGAGTGATGGAAGAAGGTCATGTGGTCTGATGAGACCAGACTGACCCTGTTCCAGAGTGAAGGTCATGTGGTCTGATGAGTCCAGACTGACCCTGTTCCAGAGTGGTGGAAGAAGGTCATGTGGTCTGATGAGTCCAGACTGACCTTGTTCCAGAGTGTTGGAAGAAGGTCATGTGGTTCGATTAGTCCAGACTGATCCTGTTCCAGAGTGATGGAAGAAGGTCATGTGGTCTGATGAGTCCAGACTGACCCTGTTCCAGAGTGAAGGTCATGTGGTCTGATGAGTCCAGACTGACCCTGTTCCAGAGTGATGGAAGAAGGTCATGTGGTCTGATGAGTCCAGACTGACCCTGTTCCAGAGTGATGGAAGAAGGTCATGTGGTCCGATGAGTCCAGACTGACCCTGTTCAAGGGTGAAGGTCATGTGGTCTGATGAGTCCAGACTGACCCTGTTCCAGAGTGATGGAAGAAGGTCATGTGGTCTAATGAGACCAGACTGACCCTGTTCCAGAGTGAAGGTCATGTGGTCTGACGAGTCCAGACTGACCCTGTTCCAGAGTGATAGAAGAAGGTCATGTGGTCCGACGAGTCCAGACTGACCCTGTTCCAGAGTGATGGAAGAAGGTCATGTGGTCTGATGAGTCCAGACTGACCCTGTTCCAGAGTGAAGGTCATGTGGTCTGATGAGTCCAGACTGACCCTGTTCCAGAGTCAAGGTCATGTGGTCTGATGAGTCCAGATGGACTCTGTTCCAGAGTGATGGAAGAAGGTCATGTGGTCTGACGAGTCCAGACTGACCCTGTTCCAGAGTGATGGAAGAAGGTCATGTGGTCTGACGAGTCCAGACTGACCCTGTTCCAGAGTGATGGAAGAAGGTCATGTGGTCTGACGAGTCCAGATTGACTCTGTTCCAGAGTGATGGAAGAAGGTCATGTAATCCGATGAGTCCAGATGGACTCTGTTCCAGAGTGATAAAAGAAGGTCATGTGGTCTGACGAGTCCAGACTGACCCTGTTCCAGAGTGATGGAAGAAGGTCATGTGGTCTGACGAGTCCAGATTGACCCTGTTCCAGAGTGATGGAAGAAGGTCATGTGGTCTGACGAGTCCAGATTGACCCTGTTCCAGAGTGAAGGTCATGTGGTCCGATGAGACCAGACTGACCCTGTTCCAGAGTGATGGAAGAAGGTCATGTGGTCTGAAGAGACCAGACTGACCCTGTTCCAGAGTGAAAGTCATGTGGTCTGACGAGTCCAGACTGACCCTGTTCCAGAGTGATGGAAGAAGGTCATGTGGTCCGACGAGTCCAGACTGACCCTGTTCCAGAGTGATGGAAGAAGGTCATGTGGTCTGACGAGTCCAGACTGACCCTGTTCCAGAGTGATGGAAGAAGGTCATGTGGTATGATGAGTCCAGACTGACCCTGTTCCAGAGTGAAGGTCATGTGGTTTGGTTAGTCCAGACTGACCCTGTTCCAGAGTGAAGGTCATGTGGTTCGATCAGTCCAGACTGACCCTGTTCCAGAGTGAAGGTCATGTGGTTTGATTAGTCCAGACTGACCCTGTTCCAGAGTGAAGGTCATGTGGTCTGATGAGTCCAGACCGACCCTGTTCCAGAGTGAAGGTCATGTGGTCTGATGAGTCCAGACTGACCCTGTTCCAGAGTGATGGAAGAAGGTCATGTGGTCTGATGAATCCAGACTGACCCTGTTCCAGAGTAATGGAAGAAGGTCATGTGGTCTGATGAGTCCAGACTGACCTTGTTCCAGAGTGATGGAAGAAGGTCATGTGGTTCAATTAGTCCAGACTGACCCTGTTCCAGAGTGATGGTCATGTGTTCTGACGAGTCCAGACTGACCCTGTTCCAGAGTGATGGAAGAAGGTCATGTGGTCTGATGAGACCAGACTGACCCTGTTCCAGAGTGAAGGTCATGTGGTCTGATGAGTCCAGACTGACCCTGTTCCAGAGTGATGGAAGAAGGTCATGTGGTCCTATGAGACCAGACTGACCCTGTTCCAGAGTAATGGAAGAAGGTCATGTGGTCTGATGAGTCCAGACTGACCTTGTTCCAGAGTGATGGAAGAAGGTCATGTGGTTCGATTAGTCCAGACTGACCCTGTTCCAGAGTGATGGTCATGTGTTCTGACGAGTCCAGACTGACCCTGTTCCAGAGTGATGGAAGAAGGTCATGTGGTCTGATGAGTCCAGACTGACCCTGTTCCAGAGGGATGGAAGAAGGTCATGTGGTCTGATGAGACCAGACTGACCCTGTTCCAGAGTGAAGGTCATGTGGTCTGATGAGTCCAGACTGACCCTGTTCCAGAGTGAAGGTCATGTGGTCTGATGAGTCCAGACTGACCCTGTTCCAGAGTGATAAAAGAAGGTTATGTGGTCTGATGAGTCCAGACTGACCCTGTTCCAGAGTGATGGAAGAAGGTCATGTGGTCCGATGAGTCCAGACTGACCCTGTTCCAGAGTGATGGAAGAGGGTCATGTGGTCTGCTGAGTCCAGACTGACCCTGTTCCAGAGTGAGGTCATGTGGTTCGGTTAGTCCAGACTGACCCTGTTCCAGGGTGAAGGTCATGTGGTCTGATGAGTCCAGACTGACCCTGTTCCAGAGTGAAGGTCATGTGGTCTGATGAGTCCAGACTGACCCTGTTCCAGAGTGATGGAAGAAGGTCATGTGGTCCGATGAGTCCAGACTGACCCTGTTCCAGAGTGATGGAAGAAGGTCATGTGGTCCGATGAGTCCAGACTGACCCTGTTCAAGGGTGAAGGTCATGTGGTCTGATGAGTCCAGACTGACCCTGTTCCAGAGTGATGGAAGAAGGTCATGTGGTCTGATGAGACCAGACTGACCCTGTCAGACTGACCCTGTTCCAGAGTGAAGGTCATGTGGTCTGATGAGTCCAGACTGACCCTGTTCCAGAGTGATGGAAGAAGGTCATGTGGTCTGATGAGTCCAGACTGACCCTGTTCCAGTGTGATGGTCAGAAAAGAAGCAGATGAAGTGATTTATCCCTCATGCCTAGCGGTACTGTACAAGCCTGTGGGGGCGGGGCTATGATAAGGGGTGGCTGCAGTATGTCAGGTCCAGGTTCAGCAACAGGATGTGATCAAGGAATGTTGCCAGCTGACTATCTGAATATACTGAATGACCAGGTGATTCCATCAATGGATTGTTTCTTTCCTGATGGTTCAGAGTGTAACAGAGTGGTTCAGGGATCATGAGACTGAGGCCAGACCTGAACCCCATGGAGAATCTTTGGCATATGCTGGAGAAGCTTTGCACAGTGGTCAGACTCAACCATTATCAATATAAGAGGTGAAAAAATAATGCAACACTGAATGAATTACATCTTGTGACATTATTATTATTGAAACATTGTCACTGCAAATGCATGTCGTAATCAAAGCTAAAGGTGCTCCAACCAAATATTGGAGTATGTGACCTATTTTTGGTGGCAACTTTTTTTTGGCCAGGCAGTGTACAGTGGGGCAAAAAAGTATTTAGTCAGCCACCAATTGTGTAAGTTCTCCCACTTAAAAAGATCAGAGAGGCCTGTAATTTTCATCATAGGTATACCTCAACTATGAGAGACAAAATGAGGAAAAAAAATCCAGAAAATCACATTGTCTGATTTTTAAAGAATTTATTTGCAAATTATGGTGGAAAATAAGTATTTGGTCAATAACAAAAGTTAATCTCAATACTTTGTTATATAGCTTTTGTTGGCAATGACAGAGGTCAAACGTTTTCTGTAAGTCTTCACAAGGTTTTCACACACTGTTGCTGGTATTTTGGCCCATTCCTCCATGCAGATCTCCTCTAGAGCAGTGATGTTTTGGGGCTGACGCTGGGCAACACGGACTTTCAACTCCCTCCAGAGATTTTCTATGGGGTTGAGATCTGGAGACTGGCTAGGCCACT
>SSNP01000471.1:41334-64417 GCA_006937955.1 Pachypanchax playfairii
ATCTCAAAAAATGATCGGAGTGTATCTTTAAGTAAAAAATGTGAGTACTTCATCCACAACTGAGCAAAAGTGAAACAAACTCAGCTTTTAATCACATTCTCTTTTACCTAATTGCTTCTTCTATGTTCTTATTCTCTTTGACTGAAGCCTCCATCCATGTAATGAAACCATTGGCCCTGCAGAACTTGTCTATGGTTTCTGTTGAGACAACCTGATCAGCAAGGTCACACTGTAGAGAGACAGAAACAGTTTGTTGCTGACTTGTTGAAATCGTTTAATTAGAAAAATAAGGCTTTCATTTTTGCAACCAAAGATAAGTTCCCCAAAAATCCACAGGGTCTATTGGGTAATGACTCTTGAACTTCCTTTTCCTTTAAATCCGTTATATCATCTGTGACTCCTGTTTATTATCTCCGCCAGCTGCCAGGTAGCGATGGGGGAGTTTGTGTTTTCATCCGGGTTTGTTTGTTTGTTTGTGGTGATCCAGATCACTGTCTGGGATTTCTGTCTGGATCCAGGAATAAATCTCATCAAAATCCCAGACAGTGATCCAGATCACCAACAACATCTATTGGGTTGGTGGTTGTGCCATTTCTGATCTATCCTTAAAATGTTATCAGAATCCATTTAGAAGTTTTTCATTTATCGTGTTAGACAGACAAACAGACAGAAAGACACTTCCTGATGAAAACATAACCTCCCCCACCAGCACATGGAGGTGTGGGAGTCTTTTGGTGTAGATTACAACATGGGGTGAATTAAGCTGCTTAGCGGAGCTCTGCGCTCTACGAGTGTTTTTCTAGTTTAACTCTAAAGTTGGAATTAACACATTCTGCGTTGCTTTTCTCTTTGTGCTCCTTGCCAAAACTATGCATGTTGGAAAAACTCAGGGTTCCAAATGTTAATGCTTTCTTTTATAGTAGAACATAAACATGCTTTTTGTAACACAGAGAGAAAGAAACGTTAATTTTGGGATAATTACAGACAAGAACATGTAATAATAATAATAATTTTCATTTCCAGTGTTTGTGCCAAACAAAGTTACAGCTGGATCAATAATATTAATGTACCGTTTTGATCTACAGGGTGGGCCATTTATATGAATACACCTTTAATAAAATGGAAATGGTTGGTAATATTAACGTCCTGTTTGTGGCAAATGGTGGCCATTTTGAAGTCGGCCATCTTGGATCCAACTTTTGTTTTTTCAATAGGAAGAGGGTCATGTGACACATCAAACTTATTGGTAGTTTCACAAGAAAAACAATGATGTGCTTGGTTTTAACATAACTTTATTCTTTCATGAGTTATTTAAAAGTTTCTGACCACTTATAAAATGTGTTCAATGTACTGCCCATTGTGTTGGATTGTCAATGCAACCCTCTTCTCCCACTCTTCACACACTGATAGCAACACCGCAGGAGAAATACCAGCACAGGCTTCCAGTATCCGTAGTTTCAGGTGCTGCACATCTTGTATCTTCACACCATAGACAATTGCCTTCAGATGACCCCAAAGATAAAAGTCTAAGGGGGTCAGGTCGGGAGACCTTGGGGGCCATTCAACTGGCCCACGATGACCAATCCACTTTCCAGGAAACTGTTCATCTAGGAATGCTCGGACCTGACACTAGGGTGACCAGATGCAAACTCACCAGATGTGGGACAGGAAGTAGGTTTGGGGGGGACAATGTGGGACGCAGCTGATGCTTGCGGCGGACAACAAAAATGCATATGGCACAGCTTGGCAGCCTTGGGTACTGTTCTTTAACAAATTATATATATATTATTTCAACAATATAACAACTGTACAAATAAAAAGCGACTATAGTAAGGCTTTAAATGGACTAGCACAGACGCGATATCGCAAAAAAATATATCTTCATTTAGGTTATGACCCGTATAGTTTAAAAGATCGGACTTTAAATACAGTCTGGAGGATTTACCCTGTATTGAAGCTATCAACATAACAAACTCTAGTCCTGCACACCTCTTTTTACACAGCAAATCAAATGAAAGCCTTCAAAAGCCTGGAAGCCTACAACTATTTTGTATCAGTTTGGATCAACGATTTAGGATCCAGAGAAGCTTTAAATGGCTGTCGTCTTGTTTTTACACGGGTAAGTCGTGAGTTGTGCTACTTTTAATTCGTGATAATAATACTATTGCTAATGCTAATAACTAGTGTGTTTATGTGCTAGTATCTTCATGTAAATACCTTATTATGCCTTTTTAAATCCAAATTTCTATTAGATTTGTTTGATTTTAAGTAATTTCTCTCTCTATATTTCTATAATGTAGTTCAACCATTCACAGAGATCCACAGAACCCCCCATAAAAACGATGTGTTTTGTAAAGTAAAGTAAATGTTCACTAAAACACTAGAACATTTATTAAACCCTTTTATTAAACATTTTAGAAAGTGATCGCTTCAAACTCTAGCATTGTCCGTTTCTGCGCCTCTTGTTTTTAGCTCGAGATAAGCGATCCATTTCTGCCGTCTTTTTTCGGTAAGTTTTTTAAAATTAAGACCTTTGTGACACACGACTTTTGAGAAACGAAAAAAACGTTTTTCTTTCTCCCGATTAGAGCGGTTGCAACAACCGTAGACCGCACAGATTTTGGGCATTTTTAAGCCGACTCAGCAGAGTTCAGCAGGGTTCTGTGCAGCGGCGGTTACTTCCTGACCCCCATCTGCATTTGGTGACGTCAACGCTACGTCATGTGAAACCCAGCAATTGCAGTTGAACACATCTGTAATCATGGACTCAGACCTGAACATGAACAACCACATTAACTCTGTAACATCAGCAGCTTATTACCATTTGAAAAACCTTTCTAGAATCAAAGGGATCGTGTCTAAACCAGACTTGGAGAGACTAATCTACACATTTGTCTCCAGCAGATTAGATTACTGTAACGGGGTTCTGACTGGCCTCACTAAACAAGCTGAAAAACAACTGCAGTACGTACATTCAAAACGCAGCTGCTAGAGTTTTGACTAGAACTAGAAAATATGACCATATTAGTCCAGTACTCAAGTCCCTCCACTGGCTTCCTGTGGCTCAGAGAATTGAGTTTAAAGTAGCTCTTCTTGTTTACAAGTGTCAGGACTTGGGGTTTTTTCATTAGTTGTTTTTCCTTTTGTTTTCATTCGGTGTCTTAGGCTTTTATTTTCCTTAGTCATGTTGTTTCCTGTTTTGCTTTTATTTTGGTTATGTCTCTACTTTCTGTTGTCCTCATGTGTCATTCAGTATCTTGTCAGCTTTTCTCTTCAGTCTAGTGTTTTTCCGTTCAGGTGTTTCTTGTTTCTGTGATTACTTCCTGTGTTTGTTTCTCCCCATGTCCTCAGATGTTTTGAGTTTTGTATCAGTTTGGTTTTGTATTTAAGTCCCGTGTGTTAGTTAATCAGTGTCGGTTCGTTCCTGGTCCCTGTCATAGTTTTAGTCCCTATCTTAGTTCCTTGTCTTCAGTCCTTAGCCTTAGCTCCCTGTCTGCCTAGTCCCTGTCTCAGTCTCCACCCCTCTTCACCTTGTTTTTTTTCCCGTTTCACTCTGGTCACGTTTAATGGATTATTTTCTCTGTTTTGTTTGGTCCCGTCATTCACCCTCAACAATATAAGTCTGTTTTGCTTTATTATTAAATCTTTGTGTGTTCATTATTTTCGCCTCCCCGTCTCCAGCCTGCACTTGGGTCCAACACTACACTTTCCTTAATAGAAACCCTGACAACAAGTCCTTTTATTGTTTAGCACCAAAGTACATCTCTGATACGATAGAGCCATATGAACCACCTCGGCTTTTAAGAAGCTCAGGAAAAGGTGACCTGGTGGAACCCAGAGTCAGGACAGAGCATGGTGAGGCATCATTCCAGTTTTATGAAGCTTACAGCTGGAATAGACAAAAAGATGTGAGAGAAGCCTCAACTCAAGCAAAGTTTAAATCTAGGCTGAAAACTGAACTGTTCACTCGTGTATGGACCTTAAAGCGTTTGTCTGCACTCTTTGCTTTTACTGTTTTATCTGATTTATGTAATGATATTATATCTAAATTGCTTTTAAATTAATTTTATTGTTTTGTGAAGCACTTTGAGTTGCCATGTGTATGAATTGGGCTCTACAGATAAATTTTTATTTTTCATTTCATCTGCATTTACCAAAATCCAACACAAATTGTCCATCTTGTCGATCCTCCATTGTAATATATAAATCAAATTTGTTTTCAACCGCTTGTTTTGGTCAGTTATTTTTTTGTTTTCGCTGCAGTTTGATTGGCTGCACACACCCAGCACGCGATCCCCCCCCTTCCCCCCCTCCCTCCATTTTGCCTCTGATTTGTTAGAATAATTGCTCATCTTATAACAAACTTTGGGCATGTTTGTGTCTTCTTTTTTGCTACCACGGCGTAAAGGTGAAAATCTGCGGAGACGCCTCTCTCAGCTCTCTCATTCTTTGAGTTACAAAGTGTTGACACGTTGACTTCACTGAACGTGCACCCGGCGTTTTGATTGACAGGCTGACAGCTTACCCACACCCACACTTCACCACACACACACAGCCCACAGCCCCCTTATCCATAAGCGCTGGCTGCTCTCCTCCCATGTTAAGACAAGCTATTTATAGACGCACGTTTGGTGGCTCTCTGTCAAAAACGCGGGACAGCCAATCAATATGAGGGACGCATAAAAAATCATGAAAATGCGGGACAGTCCCGCGCAAATAGGGACATCTGGTCACCCTACCTGACACACATAATGTGGTGGTCCACCATCTTGCTGGAAAAACTCAGGGAACGTGTCAGCTTCAGTGCATAAAGAGGGAAATACATCATCATGTAGCAATTTCAAATATCCAGTGGCTTTGAGGTTTCCATTGATGAAGAATGGTCCCACTATCGTTGTACCCCATATACCACACCATACCATCACTTGTTTTGTTCCAACAGTCTTGGAGGGATCTATCCAATGTGGGTTAGCGGCGGTTTTGTTTGTTAACTTCACCATTCACATAAAAGTTTGACTCATCACTGAACAAAATCTTCTGCATGAACTGAGGGTCCTGTTCCAATTTTCTGTGTGCTGATCTGAGTCATCCTCGTTGAGATGCTGCAGTATCTGGAGTTTGTAAGGGGGCCATTTGTGAGTAGCTAATATCTGCCGAAGAGATGTTCGACTAATGCCACTCTCCAGTGACATGCGGCAAGTGTCTTACATTGAAATCTGCTGCAATGACCCGGTTACTGCGTTCACCAGATATCAACACAATTTCAATCCGCTCCTCACGTGTTAACCTCTTCGACATTTCAATGGCTGGGAACAAAGAGAAACTTGTAAATAACTCATGAAAGAATAAAGTTAAAGCAGTACTTAGGATCTTTCAGTTTAGGTTTATTTTGGCGGCGCCACTGGAAAAAAAGCGGTATTATTTTACGTGAACGAAGCCTGCATTTCCCATGAGCACCAGCGCGTAGCGTCGTAAAATCCAGATACCCCGTCCGCCAGCAGTTGGATTGAACTACATTACATTTCGGTTTCCAGTGGCTGAGTGAATGAACTGTCAACCTGGTGGCCAGTTATTACTTCCATGCAAATTTCCGAAAGCTGGCATTAGCATTTTGATTTGAGAATAGAAAGATACTTACTAGTCCAGCAGGAACAGAACCACGGCAGCATCAGTCGGAAATCCCTCCTCGACTTTGAGCTCACGCCAGCGAGTGAAAGCCGGGCCTATGTTGATTCTTGACTGTCCTTTTATCCGGTTACTCTCCCTTTTTCTTTTTTTTGTCTCCTCAGACAAAACTTTTCGTTTTTTCGGGGCTTCTGCCATGTTAGCTGCAGTTGCGCGTAACAGGTCGCATCGAGTTCCGTGTTTATGACGAATGGGGAAAGGGGAAGTGACGTATGCCGAAAAGCAGCCTATCCATTCGTAGTTTTTTGTGTGGCAGGGTTCCCACCATCCTCCTCAAAGTGGTTTAGTGCCAGTGAAAGCGATACAGACCCCCTCAAGCCATGACAGAAGTGTCATTCAACTTGTTGTAAGTCGCCATATAATCACAGAAGTTATGAAACTATTTCACGAAGGTTGAAAAGTTACTTAGTGTTGGTTTAAGTTAAAACCAAGCACACCATTGTTTTTCTTGTGAAACTACCAATAAGTTTGATGTGTCACATGACCCTCTTCCTATTGAAAAAACAAAAGTTGGATCCAAGATGTCTGACTTCAAAATGGCCACCATGGTCACCACCCATCTTGAATAGTTTGCCCCCTCACATATACTAATGTGCCACAAACAGGATGTTAATATCACCAACCATTCCCATTTTATTAAGGTGTATCCATATAAATGACCCACCCTGTATTACTGTACTTTGATCTCTGTTCATCTTCACTGTAATAAGTCCAGTTTTATATATATCAAAATACTGTTATCTCTAATTTATTAGCATGATCAAGGAAAAAACAGAACAAAAAAGAAAATCTAAGTTCTGTAAAAACTATTTCCAAATTTTATTGGGAATATTATACATTTAATACTGTAAAACTTATGAAATTTAAACTGTAAAATTTCCAAAGTGATCTCAGAAAGAAACATTGCATATTGATCAATTCTAAGGCCGTACGGTTCCCTAATGTTTTATCTATTCGATGAATACACTGAATCACCTTATTGGCCAGCAACATGCAGGGGATGGAGTCTCCATTGGGCAACATGACCTTGTTGTCCAGGTCTTGTTTCCAGTGGCGACAGTTGAGGAAACTTGAAGAACTGGTCATGTCAAACATGACAATGCAGCCCAGTGCACCTTTGTAGTACAATCTGGTCATGGATATGAAACGCTCTTGGCCTGAAGGAAATGTATCTAGTTCACTGCACCATACATCAAGACATTTTTATAAACCTCAAATGAACTTGGAATACTTTCTTTTTACCTGCGATATCCCACAGTTGGAGTTTGACTCTTTCTTTATCTGACCAGTGCAGCAGCTTCAAAGAATAATCAACTAGAAAAGGAAACAGAATACATGTAAAAACAGAGACATTTGAATAACTACTGTAGAATCATTTGACTGTTTCAGTCAGTGGTTCTCAAACATCAAATACTGAGTTCCAGCTCACAAAATACTTCAGGCTAAATATCACCATTATAGCAGACATTAAAAACAGAGTACAACTTGGAATGATAACAACAAATTCACAAAACTCTAACAACAACAAAAAAACTAAAGACACTTTGATTCCCAAACAAAGCATGTGTTAACTTCTGGGCTAAAAGATTCTGAAAGTCCACACTTTTCCTTTGGCTCCATATTTTAAAGTGTTCTGTCCATTAGATCTGCAGATACAGTGGAACCATGTAAATATTAAAAGCACTCCTAACCCCGATTAAATATGTGGTTTATTCTATTCTACTGTAGTATAGTGCTACACATGATGGAGCAGCTCTTTGATATTGCTAGAAATTTATATTTTTGAGTATTTCTTGTTAATTTTTCTTCAGGAAATATTACTCTTTTGAAGTATTTTTTATTCTGTTTTGAATTATATACTGATTGAAGGATTTTTGCTTAATTTGTCACTTCTTCCCACTTGTTATGACGTGTATGGCAATAAGAGACTTACTTACAAGAAAGAGCAGCAAATGTACATTTCTTAGGATCAAATAGTAAAATTAAAATCTCAAATCCCTGGTGATTTAAAAAGAAGACGTGGATCCAGAGCAGAAGCAAAGTGAAGAGAGAGAAAGAGGAAGTTTAAACCGTCTTCCATCAGCAATACTGATGACTGTGAGGACTCTTGTTAATAGGATGGATGAACTTGAAACTCTGTTAAAGGTAGTCAAGAGGATTTTGTAGCAAATTTAGATGTCAAATTTACTTTTAAATCACTTTATCAACTTGTAGTGGTCTAGTACTTCTGATTTCCAAAAGTAAAAGTTATAATATTAATAAATCATAGACCTGGTGGGACTTGAAATAAAGTAGCCTGGTTCTGTAATGTGATGTAGGAAAAATGCCGTATTTTTTTCTTTCTCATGACATTTGTTGTCAATTTCCGTTAAGCTGTGTGCTGCAGGATTGTTTTTTTTGAGAGGATTTAATGACCCTAAAAACACTATTATCTATCTATCGTTAGATAGATAGATAGATAGATAGATAGATAGATAGATGATAGATAGATAGATAGATAGATAGATAGATAGATAGATAGATAGATAGATAGATAGATAGATAGATAGATAGATAATAGTGTGTAAACAATACACTTTTACAAACAATTACTTTTTTGTTTTGCCTCTGTAAAAGTAAATTGTTTTAAAAACAATTTACTTTCATAAACAAATGTACAAAGTGAGGAAGAATTTGCTTCCAGGGAATATTCAAAGCAAATTTAGAGACAGAGAGTGGGGTGGGGGTGGGGTGGGGTGGGTTTATAGTCTCAGAGATGAGTTGAATTTAAAAACAATTAAAGTAAGAACAACAGTTCAAATTAGTTTTTCAATAAGTGGAGTAAACCTGTGGAATGGGTTAGATGAGAAGCTGTGCAAGTATATCTCATCTTAAGAAAATATACAAATATTATTTTCTAGAAACATCATAAAATGAACTAATATGATGTGTTTTGAAACTAGGGATGAGATTGTTCATTCTGTAATGACCTTCTTATGGAACACGTGTTATTGTATGTTGTCATAGTCAAATGATAATGATGTAAAAGAGGAGTAGGAAGCTTTGCTTCTTCCTACTGCCTTTTGAATATTTAATAATGTGTTTTGTTCTAGTGCTATGCATTAGAAATTATTGAGTAATCTACATCTACTTGTTATTTGTGTGCGTGCCACTTTATTTATTTATTTTTATTTGTTAAATGGTTCAGATCAACTAAACTAAACACTACTACTACCCCTATTTTTAGGTTTTTTCCTTCTTCTATCAAAACCTTCCATTATTATCATTTAAGAAATACGATCACTCAAGAAGATTGGTCCAAAACTCAGCCGAGGAGAGTGTCAGCTCACGCAGCACCTCTGCGAGACAGCCCTGATAACTCTGCTGGTCCCTCTTCAGCTCAGTGTCTTTATTCACTTAGAAACAGCAATAACAGATAACATGAATCATCACTACAAATCAGTTGATCCAGTAGTGGCTGGCGCCTCACAGTTACCTTGGATTAAGGAAAACAAAGTGTTCTGAGGGAGAATGTGTAAGTCTAAGAACAGTAGCAGGTCAGATAACAGGGCCTGTGTGACTGCTGCACACAGGTCATGCAGGAGATTTCTTCAAAGTTGGTGTCAGGCATGAACGTGTATAATTATATGTTTTCCATTCTCTATCACCTATCATCGCCGTAAACCAGCATTCAAAGTAATTTAACTTTTTAAGCATTAAATCATCCATTAATACTCTTTAAATTTGAATTAATAAGAACAGTATATACATGGGTTCACTAGTACATGAGGTAGATGCATGTTAATATAATGAACTCCTGGGTAGAAAAATATGTAATTAACTGAAAAATAATCTACATAAACTTCATTTTCCTTACTTGATTGTGTCGTACTGTCAGGTGTCAGCAGTTGGTTTGTGGTTGTTTTGGTACTAACCTCTCTTCACAGGATGTGGCAGATCTGATCAGGAGCAGGTGTGGCTCATTACCCTGTCCTCCGTGGCTGGGATAAAAGCTGTGGATCGACGTGAGACAGACGCCAGTTTGTTCCTACTACTCATGTGGTAACTTGGCCGCTGAGATCTCTCACCCGACACAGAAAAACACAGCACAGACACTGAACCTGACAGAAATTAGAGTTCTAACAAACCTTCGACTATGACAGAACAAACTGATGAAATGATTACTACTGCCCAGCTTCAGACCGCACTCTCCCAACATGGAATTCTCCTGGGGCAACATAAGAGTTTCCTGAAGGAAATTGTGGAACAACAGACTGCAATCTCAAAAAACCTCCAACGAGTAAACCAGCAGCTAGCAGAAGTCTCAGCCCAGGTGCCCAGCAACACCAATCCTGAGGATCAAGTCTCAGCGAGATTGGAACCAGTCCCCACTTCAGGACTCCGTGAAGTGGCAATTCACAGCACGGAACCGTATTCTGGTGATAAGGCAAATTGTAAAGGCTTTCTCATGCAGTGCAGGATTGTGTTGAACTGTTCTCCACACTTTTTCCGCTCAGACGCGAGCAAGACCTCTTACATCATCGGCTGGCTCCGAGGCAAGGCACTCAGGTGGGCTGAGGCTTTTGTAGACACCAACCCTATCGAGCTCACTCCCCACTGGGAGTTCTTGGAGGCCTTTGAGCTCACCTTCGCCTCTGAGTGCAGCAAGGAGGACGCCATGCGATCACTGCTCGCACTGAAGCAAGGGTCCCAATCCGTCGCAGACTTTGCCATTTACTTCTACACTCTAGCAGCACAAGCAGGCTGGCCATCCGACTCGAGTTCGACAGGATGCCGGTCTCTCACTTCCTCCAATGCTGTCTCCAGGCCTCTGCTCGAGCTTCCCCAGAGCGTGCTTCTTTGCCTGAGCTGATGCAGCTTGGTCGAACCAGACTGACCCTGCAGGAACAACAGCGCCACCTGTACTGCAGCTCTCTGGCCCATCAGGTGGGATACTGCCCTGTTTGGCCAAAAGAAAAGGCCCGTCAGTGAGGGTGGGGGCGACAAATGTAGCAACCACCGCTTCACTATTTTCACTATTGCTGCATCTTCACACAAAGAACACTGTGATCCTGTTGCCTGTAGTGTTTTTATTGACCCTGGCTCAGAGCAAAACCTCATGCATCCTGATTTAGCAAAACACTGTCACTTATCACTCACTTGTCTTGACCCTCCACTCCGAGTTAACGCCATGGATGGCAGTTCTATGACGACGATAGACTTCATCACTAAACCTGTATTTTTGTGTCTGGTAATCATACTGAAAAACTGTAATTTTACATTTTTCTGTCCACTGAAGCCCATGCAGTCCTAGGTTATCCCTGGCTCACAATACCCAACCCACAATTTGACTGGGCAAATCACAGGGTAATGTCCTGGAGTGATTTTTGCCACAAAACCTGCCTTCAAGCCGCTCTTCCAGGAGGTGCTCCTGTAAAAGAGCTCCCCGAAGTTCTACCAGATCTGTCCAATGTTCCATCTGTCTACCATGATCTAGGTCGGGTCTTCAGTAAAGACCGTACTCTCTCTCTTCCCCTGCATCATCCCTACGATTGCGCCATCGACCTCCTCCCTGGAGCCCCTCTGCCAGGAGGTTGACTCTTCAGTTTTACCCGGTCAGAGAGAGAAGCAATGGAACAGTACATTCACGATTCACTCAAAGCAGGTATTATACGTCCATCCTCTTCACCACTCGGTGCTGGTTTCTTTTTTGTGGAGAAAAAAGACAAGTCACTTAGGCCATGTATTGACTACCGTGATTTAAATAACATCACTGTTAAGAACAAATACTCACTCCCTCTTCTGTCATCCGCTCTCAAACCTGTTCACCAAGCCACCATCATTTCCTTGGTTTCATTCTAGAGGGTGGACAGATCCGACCAGATCTGGCGAAGACCAGGGCTGTGGAGGAGTGGCCGGCTCCCACATCCCGGAAGGAGCTCCAGCGGTTCCTGGGCTTCACCAACATTTACTGACAGTTCATAAGAGGCTTAAATACTATTGCTGCTCCCCTTTACCGCACTCACCTCCACCAAGATTCCATTCCAGTGGAGTCAGGTGGTGGGCCAGGCCTTCCGGGAGTTGCAACGACAGTTCACCCAGGCACCGGTCCTCGCTCACCACGATCCTGCCATCCAGTTTGTTGTGGAAGTCAACGCTTCAGATGAGGGGGGTGGGCGCGGTCCTGTCCCAGTGGTCCAGGCCTGACAGCAAGATGCACCCCTGTGCATTTTTCTCCAAACGGTTCACCCCCACGCAGAAGAACTACAATATCGGTGACAGAGAGCTCCTGGCCATAAAACTCACCTTGGAGGAGTGGTGGCACTGGCTGGAGGGCACAGAATCCCCGGTATTGATATGGACAGATCACAAAAACCTTGAATATCTCCAAGCAGCCAAATGCCTTAACCCTCGACAGTTCCAATGGTCATTATTTTTCTCCCAGTTTAAACTCAGTGTATCATATCAACCTGGCACAAAGAACACCAAACCAGATGCTCTTTCACGCCTTTACCAGTCCGATCCACCTCCAGACCAGACTGCCTCCATCCTGCCCTCCTCCTGCTTTGTCGCCTCTGTCACCTGGGACATCGAGGCAGCGGTCTGCACCACACTTCAGGCTGAGCCTGACCCTGGAGGTGGACCACCCAATCGACTCTTCGCCCCAGCCACTGTCAGATCCCAAGTTATCGGCTGGGGTCACACCTCCCATTTTGCCTGTCATCCCAGAGTCAGCTGCACCATCGGGCTGCTCCAGCGGTACTTTTGGTGGCCGTTGCTCAACAAAGACGTGGCAGAGTATGTCGCCGCCTGCTCCATCTGCGTCCACAATAAATCCTCTAATCAATCACCATCAGGACTCCTTCAACCACTTGCCATACCTTCCAGACCCTGGTCCCACATTTCTCTGGATTTCATCACCAGCCTCCCCATCGCTCAATGCAAGTCAGTAATATTTCTTCCCCTTTCACTTTATTGGTAAAGTGTCATGTTGCGGTTGGGGTGAACTCCAAACCGTACCCAGACTTCAGACCAACACAGGATGAAAGGTAAGTAAAAGATTTTTTTACAGGTGGATGGTGGTACAGTGAACGAGGAATTGATAGTCTGTAAATGATTGATTGAAACAGGAACTCAGGCACAGGATCTGGGAACTTCAGGAGGCGCTTGTGATTGTAGACGGAGAGAAGCCTGGAGGAGGACTGCGGGGAACAGCAGTGGTGGTGGTGTGTCCAATGACGGTGGTAATGGTGATGATGATGATGATGAGAGTAATCCAGAGTGAAGCGACTGATGATGTGGTTGCAGAAGGGTGGACAGAGCTACGACGAGGACCAGGGCAGGCGTGGAAGGATCCAGGAGGAGAGACAGACAATCCATGGACGGGAGCGGACGTGAGACGCACGTCAGAGACAAGAGCTGGGTCCAGTGCTTGAGACCAACGAGGGTGTTGCTCGACTCCGAATAGGTGAGCTTTGGATTTAATCAGGCGTCCTCCACGTCATTCATGTTGGCGATGCCGTTTCCTTGTTTGAAGTAGACAGGGTACGCAAAACAGGCAAGGCGGTATCTTAGTCTAAAGTAAGCGGGTGGAATCATAACTTTCTTGGTCAAACTGCAGTGTAAAACTCATAGTCGACCGGATCTGTAGAAGAGTGTAACGCTCATATATCAAGAGTGAGCTTGTATCAACAAACATAAAAGAATGAAGAACAGAAACATTGTCACAGGGAGTGACAGACGGCGTGCTGGCCACTCTGGCCCCACCATCAAACTCATACAGATTCTCCAAAGAATGTCACTGTGTCGCACTTTCCAAGCTTCCCTCTGCACAGCAGACCGCCCGACTACTAATCCAGCACGTCTTCTGGCTTCATGGCATCCCATCCGAAATGCTCTCAGACCGTGGACCACAATTCATCTCCCGAGTATGGAAGGAGTTCTACACATCACTGGGCGCCCGGACCAAACTCACCTCTGGCTTTCATCCTCAGTCAAACGGTCAGTGTGAACGGCTCAACCAAGAAGTTGAAAACCAGTTGCAGTGTGTGTGCTCGCAGGACCCCACTTCCTGGTCCCGTCATCTCCCCTGGGTGGAATACACCCACAATTTCCACCACTCTGCAGCCACAAGACTTTCATCATTTGAGGTCAGTTTGGTTTATCTGCCCACTCTTCTTCCAACTACTCATCCCGAGCCTGTCATTTCCTCAGTTTAGTCTCATATCCGTAACATAAAAAGAATCTGGACTAAACATGCACTTCAACGCACAGCAGGTCACAACAAAACCATTGCAGACAGGAAACGCACGCAGCACCCACATACTCACCCGGTCAACAGGTCTGACTCTCCTCACGTGATTTTCCCTTTAAATCCACATCCCGCAAGCTAGTTCCTAGGTTCCTTGGTCTGTACCCCATCAACTCTGTCATTAGCCCCACTACAGTTCGCCTCAAGCTCCCCTCACACTTACGCATTCACCAAATGTTCAACGTTTCCCAGATTAAGCCTGTCCGCACCAACCCGCTCTGTCCTCCTGAAGATTCCCCCCCTCCCACCAGTATCATTGATGGCCAGTTCATCAGCTTGGCTGCCAGGTGGTGACTGTTAAGGGGGGGTACTGTTAGGGGTCAGCAGTTGGTGTGTGGTTGTTTTGGTACTAACCTCTCTTCACAGGGTGTGGCAGATCTGATCAGGAGCTCATTACCCAGTCCTCCGTGGCTGGGATAAAAGCTGTAGATCGACGTGAGACAGACGCCAGTTTGTTCCTACTACTCATGTGGTAACTTGGCGGCTATCTGTCAGATATTGCTGTGTGTAAACCGGACCTTACCTTGTCCTTGTCCTCCTCCTCGTGTTCAGGATCTCCCCTCGCTGAATTCCGGCTCCAGCAGTTCTGAGCACCTCTCCTTCCACGCTGGCCATCCTGCCACGCCTCCCATGGGGCTCTACATCCAGGTTCCCGACGTGTTCCGTCTGTCTCCATCCCGGATCATCATCCACCTGCTCCTGGCATGCCACTGTGATCTGTCCACCCTCCATCAGCCGATCCTCAGCTTCTAGACCATTCTCACCTGCACTGACTCCTGGACACACCACCACCACTGCTGCCATCACAGTCCCTCTCCACTCTATATTCTTCATCCTGGAACATTAGACTGAAAACAAACACACACACACCATAGCTTTCCAACCGCTTCCTCCAACTGCACAAAGCCTTCAGCCATCTGGGTGCAAGGCTCGTTAACCACTACCCCCCCCCTCCCCCCCCGCTCCAATGCTCAAGTTGATCAGTATTCCTCACCAAACCCACTCGGATCCCCGATCCGAGCAGGACAATAAAATATCATGAGTTCAGTTCACTAATCATGCTCTCCAGCTGATCACACACTGATTGTGACAAAAGCAGCTCCTACCTGTTTGTAGCTCAGTCATCAATTCAGTCCGTGGCAAAGAGTTCATAGCTGCCCCGCAGCTCCAAAACTTCCTGCAGTCCCTCTGAAGATCTTCTGTCCTCCTCACACACCATCCTGCATGCCCCACTTATCCAATAAAATATAAAAAAAACCAATAAAATCCTCCGTGGTGTGTCTTCCAGTCGAAAAAGGGGCCCAAAGTGTACATCCACTTCAGCCACATGCTGCAGCTACATGTTAGCTAGCTGCTAAAAGCTGCTATTAAAACTTTCCACACAGAACTTGCTTGTCACAAGGGAAACCCCCTATGGCAAGCAAATAAGGTACATAATCACCACATGTCCCCGGTGCTTCCAGCTGCTTGACCTGCAGACTCCACAGTACCAGCCTCACTGTGCTGGATTATTTACGGTATTAGACAACCCAAAATGGTGCCCGCTTCTCTGCTAGCTATTGGCTGGTAAATGTAAACAAAATGTCAACGTCGTGCCCATCAAAATTAAAATTTAATATTTTACTTCAAATATAATTTTTAAAGGAAATGTTGTATTTTCATTCTACAACCCTCTAAACACACCGTGGAGGCATTATTTTGTTATAAATATAGCTTTTAATGAAAATATTCCATATACCACCTTTAATTCAAATAAAGCACATTTCAGTGCAGCGGTAACATACTAATAATCTTACTGAAACATACAGTGAACCTTGATCTGTAAAATTGGCATAAATTTGTCATATTTATACTCTTTGCCTCAAGACAGTTCAAAGTAGCTAAAAAAGAGAGGTTCTGCAGCTGTGAGTGCTGGGAATTAAATCAAATAAACCGCAAAAACAAATGAAAGTATCTGTAACATTGAACAAAGGCTGATACAGGTCCACACCAGAAAACTACAGTGAACTACAAATGATAGTATAAAGTTAGAGAGAGATGGACAATCAGATGACCCAACTTTTCACCAGAACTTGAATGCTCCATTTACGCACAAATCTGAAAGCATCTCTCAGCGTGAAATGAGTCTCAAAACCCCTTGTGCGTGTGTCAGCTGATCCGTAAATTTGTCCATGCATAAATAGGTATTTTCAGGCGTACAAGCCTTTCTGAACACGTATTCACTGAATTTGTGAGGTTTAGATAAAAAAAGTTGAGTGTAAGTGTAAAGTGCAATTTGTGAGTGTAAATTTAGTTTGCATTTAGAATCTATTGATATTTGTGTGTTACATTAGTGAACACCCAGAGTTACACACAAAAAGTCAAGTCAAGAACACCAAGCAATGGCCGTCTGAGACGGTTGTTTACCAAAGTGGAAAAGTTATTTATATGGGTGTAACAACAGCGGGGTACGCGTGGGGGACATACTCCACCCCCCACCCCCATTTCCGTTGTCGGTGCCTGTCATATATAGATGTTGTGTTGAAGCACATTGTTTATCTCTTACGACGCTTCACCACACTATTTTACGGCAGCGCCTACCCAATGTACTGCAGTATCAGTCCCGCGCGGAGTCTGCTTTATGTCTGCTGTTGAGCTTGCTCGAGTTTACCCACCTGTTAATATTGTGCCTTGTTCAGCCACAAATAAAGGCTATTTGTTAAACCGTTATCACTCGTCATCTTACATGGTGTCAGAAGTCACCCGGACCTGACTATCGCCGCGAAAGAAGACTAAAGAGACGCCATGGCAAAGTTTAACCCACCCGCGAACTTTCCATTTGATAAGCCGACAGAATGGCCCAACTGGAAGCTGCGCTTTGAGCGGTACAGAATCGCCACAAAGCTTAATAAAGATGACGGGACTGTGCAGGTGAGCTGCCTCATCTACGCCATGGGCGCTGAAGCCGAGAACATTTTCAAGTTGTTCACATTCGCGGAGGACAAGCACAAAGACGACATTAAGATTGTTATGGAAAAGTTTGATGAGTACTTTTTCCTGTGGAGGAACGTGATACACGAAAGGGCGTGTTTCCATCAGTGTGTCCAGAGACCGGGGAGAAGGCGGAGAGTTTTATCCGTGCGCTCTATGAACTGTCCGAGCATTGCGACTTCGGGGCGGCCAGAGACGAGCACATCCGTGACCGTATCGTGGTCAGGATCCGGGATAAAGAGCTCTCACGCAAACTGCAGTTAATGTCAGACCTCACGTTGGCGCTCACAATCCAGACCATGAGGCAATCGGAGGAGGTCGTGGTGCAAGTAAATCTGCAAGGAGAGACAGTAGCAACAGTGCAAGAGGTGCGATACAGAATTAATAACGCATACTGGAAACCACAGCACAAACAAGGCAAGTCAAACACAAGCAGAAAATGGGAGACAGAGAAAAAGTGTGGAAAATGTGGAAAGTCACAGCACAAAGGGGATGAAAAATGTCTGGTGCCCTACCTACACCATCTGAGACTACTGTGATGGAGCCTCTACCACCTACTGACAATCACAATTCAGAGACTACACCCTCTGTTCCTGCTCAGGTTTTCGCCAATACGCACACACCTGATGGTTCTCCAGTGAGTGTCCGTACCAGATCTGGGCGTGTGCAAACCTGTCAAGAGACTGGACCTATAGTCTCTTTATGACCTTTGGGGGGGACAGGGTGAATTGAAAAAAACAAAGAAAAAAAAAGACTAAGACTGAGTTGTTATGAAGTTTGAATTCTTTGTACTGTGTCTTAACCAGATGTTGCAATTTTAATGCATTTATGCAAACAAGCTTTGCTGTAACGTTAATTAGATATTTGCACTATTTTAGTTCTTTATAATATTGCCATAATAGGCTAAACCAGTAGGCCTGTACATGTTCTTGAGAATTTTGCATTTGATATGTTTTCAAAAAAAAGCTAAGATACAAATTTTGATGTTTAATGTTGCCAATTTTAATAGTAATTTAGCAGGTACATAATTTGGTACATTATTCATAGGGCCGAAATTAAAGCCTATTATAATTATAACTTTTGATAAGAGGGAGTAACTTGAAAAAGGGGGAGATGTCATATATAGATGTTGTGTATGTAGGGGAACACGTATTATGAAAGTTTGCCTCTTCAATACATGTTATTCGGGGCACCACCTTCTTTCAAAGGAATTAAATATTAGAATATTTAATCAAATTATTTCATGTCTCATAATATGAAGTTGCATGTCCATCCAGATAGTGACTCAAATCACACATAAAAACTCACTGAATCGGCCAATTAAAATTAAGGTGAATATTTATTGAACAACAAGGAAGACAGACCAATAAACAAACAAACAAATAAACAACTAAAACATTTAATGGAATCAACGATGCTACGAACAGGACATGACGTCAGACTTAGTATGTTTCTAGAATAAGTAGATTTCCTAACGTTCAAGAATCCTAACAAACTATTAAGAGTGGGTGAGGAAACGGAAAATGCTCTTTTAACACAGAAGACAATTTTAAATTATTGGGATATTGGTCTAATTTTGCTCTGTTCCTGTACTTGTATTAAAGTTGTTTTTCATTTCAAGGTTTAAAGACCTCAAGTGTCTGAGCAAAGCTGACAGGGCTGAGGTGTGGAATACGGTCCGCGCCTTACTCCAGCAGATGGAGAGAAATAGGTCTGCACAGCCGGATAACCAAGTCGCACCTGAGCCTCCTACAAAGAAACCAACTCTCACGTTTGCACACGAGTCTTCATCTGATGAAGAGGAGGACAGCATTGATAAATGTCTGGAGCGCTACAAGGCAGAGCCATCTACTGGCGTGGATGAGTGTCCGCAGAAATGGTGGTCCACACATGAAGGGGCTCACAGCGAGATTGCCCAACTTGCACGCAAGTATTTAGCAACACCTGCCACGTCAGTACCTTGTGAAAGGTTGTTTTCACTGTCGGTACATGTCGTACAGAAGAAGCGCGCTTCACTGTTGTCTGAAAATGTCAACAGTCTTGTCTGTTTAAGTAACTGGCTCAAAGCAAAGTAGTAGTAGTTCATTTCTAACTGCTTGTGTTCATTCTCTAAAGGGAAATAAGAGGCTGGGTTGACGAGCCTCTGGTGAGAGAGCTTATTGTTACGTTCAAAACAAACTTGAAAGAATCATTTAATTGCACTACAGGCTATTTTGCTTGATTTACCTTAACATGTGCACTCTATTTTATTTCGTATCCCCCTGTTTTGATCCCTGTTGAAGAGATGGCTTATGTGTATGCCAGTGTTTTTTTTCAATAAAAACATTTGCACAAAGCAAGCCGATCCACTCTTCCATAAGAGCATTAAAATGAGAAAAAAAATAACTGGGACAAAAAAGAAATCAAGGGACACTTGAACTAGATAATGTGTGATTAATCAAGCTTAATTGCGAATTAACTTGGACATAAATTCGATTAATCGCGATTAAATATTTTAATTGTTTGACAGCACTAGTTGTCATGGATTAAATGAAATCGATCTCTTACTCTTTTGCAGCAGCGGGCGGAGAGTTTTGCTCCTTGGTTCCCAGAGAGGTACTCGAAGTAGCGCTCGCCGAGTGTCGGAACTTTACCCAGGTAGACGAACAGCGGCTCCGTAAGGATCAGGTCACTGGTGGTTCTCGTCACGTGTCGGAAGGCCCACGGAAGGAATTCTGGGATCTGTAGTCTCTTCTTTCAGCTGGCGACGTGAAGTCTGGGTTTTGTGGAATTAAACTATTCAAATAAAATACTTTGCATGTTTGAACGTGCGCCGAATTTAAAGAAAAATGAACTTTGAAGGTAAAGAAAATCGCGCGTTAAAAAGAAAACTTAAGTTTCAAATAAACGAGGGGTTTGTTAAAATAAAATCGAAAAGGTTTTAAACTCGAAAAACAAGGTCAAAATTGATAAACGAGAGCCGAGTAGGCTTAAAGAAAAATTAAGTAAAAACTAAGATGAAGATGACGAAAGTCTTGGAAAAAAAAAGAAAAGAAAAAAAAGGAGCAGGGCCCAAAAGGGACCATGAGAGAGTTGCAGGAGCTTCAGGAGAGAGAGAGCGCCTCGAGAGGTGTCAATTATAAACTATTTTGCTCACCTCTGGGTGTGGCTTCACTGGCTCTTAGCCAATGATAAATCCGTTTTTGGGAATTTAAATTTTAGGACTGCCCTCTAGTATCGGTTACAGATTCTTAAATTATATCAAACAAAAACGCTTACTCATCCACTCTTTGTGAAACTACCATTACCATCAGTTTTATCTTTTAGCAAGAATTAACAAACAGCGTTTCCTTATTCTAATGACATATTATTTTTACACATATCAGTATTTATTCCTGAGTAATAAAGAAGGGATTTGCAGGTTAATTCAATATATCCTAATGAGCTCTGTAAGATGGTTAAACAAAGCATTGTTTAAAGAAATTTAGATTACATTGCTCTTTATAGCGACTTACTGAAGAGAGTGATTTAAACACATTTCGTTTTGTTCACTGAACAATG
This sequence comes from Pachypanchax playfairii, assembly GCA_006937955.1. Taxonomy (NCBI): domain Eukaryota; kingdom Metazoa; phylum Chordata; class Actinopteri; order Cyprinodontiformes; family Aplocheilidae; genus Pachypanchax; species Pachypanchax playfairii. Next base: position 61,820 of record SSNP01000471.1, read on the forward strand.
TATCATTAATTCGTGTATAAATATTTCTCTCAAAAACAAATGTTTCCTAGATATTTCCTGTGGAGAGGACTTTTGGTTAGCAGTCATTGATCAGATTAACAGTTGCATACATCTGGAATTTATATGCTTATTATCAGAGTTTCACTGAATATAGTTTTCAGATATACATCAAATAATTTTATCACTTAGTTAAACTGGGTGAACATTACTTCAGAGCAAAGATAATGGTTTGATACCTGTAAAGAAAGGTTTTATTGAATTAACTGTGATCACATTAAATAGTTCATGTGTATTGGAGTCTCTCAGTTGCTCAAAAGGGCTTCTTGATTCAATCACTGTGACCATTTGGGTTTGGCCTTTTGAAGTGACATCTCGTCGTTAAAAGGGGGGTGTTTTGGTGACATCAGGAGACATCCCGTCTCTGCTCAAGCAACACAGAATGCTTTAGCATGCGTTATCCAAACACAAAAAGATTTATCCTTTGATAGGGAGGCAGGAAATGGTGGACTCCGAGCTCTGGTGTCCTGTTTTAGTGGTTAACATAGGAATGTATAAATTATCCCGGCAGGGTGTGTGAGCTTCAAAGAGGCTCTCAGACCAGATTCGAACTGGAGACTGTTTTCCAGTCGTAGAGGTGTCGAAAGTGACAGGAACCATTCACAAAAAGTGGAGATCCTGGGTCCTTTTGTTGCTCTCAGGAATGTGAAACTAAGGTTTTCACATCACAGAAAGAGTCACTGATACACACGTCCAATTTAATAAATCAGAAATGAGGCTGTTGATGCGTCCTACATGTAGAAGCACATTGTTTATTTTTTTCGACGCTTCACCACACTTTTTTACGGCAGCGCCTACCCAATGTACTGCCTTATCAGTCCAGCGCGGAGTCTGCTTGAAATCTTCTGTTGAGCTTGCTCGAGTTTACCCACCTGTTAATATTGTGCCTTGTTCAGCCACAAATAAAGGCTATTTGTTAAACCGTTACCACTCGTCATCTTACAGTGCCCTCCATCCCGCGCACTTTTTTTCAGCCTTTACAACAGTTTAAACCATTAATAAGTGGTAACGGATTTTTCTGTCTTTAAATGCACCGTAAGCTAACACAGCCAGTGTATTGGTGCGTTCACATTGCACGCTTTGTCAGCATAAACAACGCTCACAATGCGTCTAACTTGATGCTTGTACATTGCAGCTAGTGTAACGTCCGCCACTTCTGAGCAAAACAGAACGCATGGGCGGGGCTTTCTCTGTTACCAGATGTTCTGAACTATGGTGGATCATATCGAGAGAGTTGCTTGGCTTTATTTGCTTAATAAGGCTAGACAGCATCGACATTGAGACGGCAGAACTTTAGTAACATTTATACAGACAAGTCACAGTGACAAAGAGTTCTTGTTTAAGCTTCCAGCTGCAGGCTCAGACATAACCCTGTCTTTAGGTCCAGCTTTTATTTTGCCATGCTCTTGTTCCGGTTTAGCTTTTATTTTGGTATCATTTGCACTTCCCGTTTTCCCTGCTTTGTCTTTAGGTCTCTTGATGTCTTGTCATGTCACTTCCTGTTTAGTTCCTGTGTGTCTTTCCTCCCAGTGTGTTCTGTGATTGTTATTCCAGGTGTTTTGAGTTTTGTCATCAGTTCAGTTTAATATTTAAGGAGGATTCTCTTCAGTTGGTTTTTGTTTGGGGATTATGTTGGTTCAGACAAGTTTGGATTTACCTCACCTAAGTCATAACAGAAATATTTGCATTACACACTAGATCATTATTCATACAAGTTAGGAGTCAGAATTTCAGTGTAATTTTGGTGGATTTCAACCAGCAACCAGGCTCTGACTGAATATGGGCCTTTGGAATACTAACGGGTACAAAGCCATCCATCCATCCATTATCTATGCTGCTTATATGAAGAACCTGGGTGTTATCTTTGACCAGGACATGTCCTTTAGTTCTCATATAAAACATGTTACCATGACGACCTACTTCCACCTGTGTAATGTTGCTAAAATTAGGAGCATTCTGAATCAAAGGGATGCAGAAACTTTAGTTCATGTATTTATTACTTCTAGACTTGATTACTGTAATTCTTTATTATCAGGATGTTCTAATAGTTCTGTTAAAGGCCTCCAGCTGATCCAAAATACTGCTGCCAGAGTTCTGATGAGAGTTAGAAGGAGAGACCATATTTATCCTGTTTTAGCATCACTTCATTGGCTCCCTGTAAGGTCTAGAATAAGGTTTTACTTTTGATGTATAAGGCCTTGAACGACCAAGCTCCAGCTTATATTAAAGATCTTATTGTTCCATATGTTCCTAACAGAACACTTCACTCTCAGACTGCAGGTCTGCTTGTAGTTCCTAGAGGTTCTAAAAGTAGAATGGGAGGAAGAGCTTTTAGTTATCAGGCTCCTCTCCTGTGGAACCAGCTTCCACTTTTTATCCGTGAGGCAGACATCTTGTGTAGTTTTAAGAATAGAATTAAAACTTTCCTTTTTACACAATCCTATAGTCAGGGTTAGCTTGGGTTCTCCTGATCCATCCCTTTAGTTATGCTGCTATAAGTTTAGACTGCCGGAGGACATACTGACCACATGTCTTCACTCT